>JAFIDM010000920.1:0-24622 GCA_023159025.1 Thereuonema tuberculata
ATTTTTACAAGATGTAACAAGAAATAATGATGATGCAAGTACAGGTAGAAATAAATTGATAGAAGATATTTTTTTTTTGTACATTAAAGACATCAAAACATCTTGGAAACTATATAAAAGAACCTGTTTATTTGGATCTTGATAATCTGGACTGACATTTAAATACAGGTTAAAGTATCAATTCCAGAGTCATTATAAAGACTAACTGTGAAATAGGCAACAAATATTTGATAACAGTATCAGTTTTGTAATATGACAGTTCATCAGACTTTACACAACGTTTAATGATACTTCACTATTTTAATCAAGCCAGTGGCTGTATGGTTTTACATAAAGGTCATCGACAGCTGTCAAACGAAAAAGTGATTGAAACAAATTAACAGATCCCTCTCAAGTGTCTTAACAGCACAACAAACAAACGTACTTCTAACTACTGTTGTTTTTGTTTCCCCAAATATGTTAAAAGAGTAAAACATACAGTGTGGCAGTATTTATATTAGATACAGCATTTGACTTTATATTTAGGAAGAAGGTCAGTCAATGAAATGTCCAAATTATCCTGAAAAACTGGCTTGATCACATCAAGTCCAGAAAAAGTTTCTATTTTGGAAAATGTACTGTAGTAAATAAAGGTAAGTATGCAAAAAAAAAAAAAAAAAAAAAAGATGTGGGGAGATCAGTCAGAAGGAAGAGGAAGGCTGAAAACAGATTAAGAAATTGATACTTAAAGAAAAGTCATTTTTAAAATTCATTTGTGTTGGACTTAATAATATGAAAATAAGTACTTCTCAATTCTCAGTTTCTTGCTTTATAAAGTAAATCCTGGGCTAAGTTCTTATCACAAAGTTCTGGTTGTCGAGTGATTCTGTAAGTCTTTCTAAATGGATCAATTGAACAGAAATTGTATACAATGTCTTGAAACATAGTAAATGGTTGGATTCCATCCAGAAATAATACAATTTTTAAGTGTCTTTTACAAGCTAACATTCATCACATTGATTCTAATTTTACTAAAAATTGTGGCTATGTACTGGATGGTTATAATTAAAATTCCCCACTTCTGCACCGATAGTAATGCAACTTTGTGTACAAGCTTTGAAGAGCATGGAGAAGAGAATTTCAACGAAAAACAAATTATTTCAAAAATTTACCACCAGGTGAGAAAGTAAAAGCATTAAAATATTGCAGTGCCAGAGTGACTTTTCAATATGCCCACCATCTGTGTCGATGACATATGGGAAGCGCAGGACAGTGTGCTCAACAGTAACATGACGAATGATCAGCTACTGCCACTTCGTAGATAACTTCCTCCACAATTGGGAGAAGTCTAATTCCTGGCAGCACACCTAACTTCCATGTCTCTTCGACTTTTTGCATCATTTGTAAACCCCCTGCCATCATGGGTCCTGTTCGCAATCCCTTCAAACAACGATATTCTTGCAATGCTGATGCACTATTGCTGCTGTTCTGGTAATAGAGCTTCACCAGGAGCATACGTTCTTTCTTTCCCAAAGGCATGGCGATTTCTGCAGATTGGTTGTTCAGACACAGATTGGTTATTTCATACAGCGCCACTTTTTCATCTGCTGGCAACTGTTTGAAGTAATTTCTTTTTCGTTGGAAATCTCTTCCCCAAGCTCTACATAGTAATGCAACTTTGTGTATAAGCTATCAGTGAAATAACGCAGCCTCCAGACGTCACAGAAGTGGGGAACTTTAAATTATAACCATCCGATATATATTTTATATTTCTGCAAACAAAATACCCCCCCCCCCAAACATCTGAATTTCAGATAAAATAAAATTTTGTATTCATACACAAATATGTTTGCTAAATCCCAGTGACAGTGATTTTTGGAATTTTGAAAAAAACAAAAAACTATATCACTATTTCTGCAAAAATACGGTCAATTTATCTTTGTTTTATCAATGGCATAAACAGAAACAACGCAATATTCTAAGACTCTGCTCTTTATTATTCATTTATCTTAAAATAATTAGTATTTATTATATGTACTTTACTAACAAATAAATAAAGAATATAAATTAAAATAGAATAAACAAGATCCACAATATTAAGTGTATAAAAAAAATGAAAATTAAACAGCTTAGAATTTTGCCTGTTCAATTATAGATATAAAATCAAATCTCCCAAGTGACTTTCCCCCTCCCCTAATAATTCTAAACTATTTTCTAATATCTAAAACCAAACTGAAAAAAGCTAGTACTTAACAACACAAAAATAATAAGTAATTTGTTCTACAGTTGCAAGCTTCCATAAACTTTACTAGATCATCAAGTGACAAGTTCAAATGCAAGATCCCAATCCTAAAAACCACATTTTTTTTCGGTATTTATTTGGATGAAGTCTTTAAAGCAGTGCTACACAACCTTTTTCTCTTTGTGGCAAACCAAACTTTTTCATTGCTAAAATAGAATCCCTTGAAAAAGATCTATGATTTACTAATAAATTTAAAAATATAAATATTTTTTAGATGATTTAAATGTGATTTAATATTTTATATTATCCTTAATTGTTAGAATATAGTTATGTGACCCCTAGATTTTTATTCTAGATACACTCGAAGAATTTTCTCGCCACACACTGGTTGAGAAGCTTTCTTTAAAGTAGTGTAAAATTTTTCTGACTAATGCAACACTTGGTTACAAGTCTGAGGTGTTCAAAACAAATGCAATCAATTCATTTATTTGAATGTTATTTCTACTATCTCTATAATAGAAAGCAATATTGTCAAAAAGTTTAGTTATTCAAGTGAGATGATTTGTAGAGATGTCAAAACTTGAATCACTTTTCCATCTGTTTTAGATAAAAATTACATTAGCCGCTAGACACTTGATTAAGAAATGAAAAATATTTACAATTAAAAGCTCTTTAATTGCAGATTGAGCACAACTATTAGGGAACTTAATTGTAAAAATCTTTTTCATTTTTTAATCAAGTGCAGCAGCTATTATCTAAAACAAATTCACGCACGGTAATTATGATGCTACTTTTTCCATCTGTTGGTTGTAATATTTTCTGAATAAATATGCTGATAAGAAAAAACAAAGACTTGTAGTAGTTACGAAGCAAAACTTGGATTAATAACACGTATGAGACTCTGGGGTATTTCCCACAACATTGAAAAGAAACGATTCTCAAACAGTAGGTCACGAAAGGCCTCTTCTTTTCAACGATGTGGTAAATACCCGTCTCGTATGTAGTAACTTCACTCGGGCACGTTAGGACTACATTGCATTCATCCATCACCTTCTTTGATACATCATGCTATCGAATTAAATTCAAGACTTTTAGGGGGGGGGGATGCATATCTCCCCAAAATTTATCTATGGCTTTTACAGACTTCATTAAAAGTAAGTTGTCAGAAAATTAAATTCCATAAGGCCAGCTTAGACTGGTGAGAATTCATGAAGCTCATCAGTTTTTAAAACATATTCTATTTTTTTAATGGCGAGCAGTACCGTGGTGGTGGTGAAACACAGAACCAAAGTTATCACAATTTTTTTATGGAAAATTTGTAGTCTCAAGTCATTCAAAATTAAATGCAAAAATAATTTACTGATCCATCAAACTATGCTCTACAGCAGTGGTCAGCAAACTTTTGTTGTAAAAGGGCCAAATATGTTATGTGGGGATTACTGCGGGCCGCACTTGGGCCAAAAAAAAAAGGAAAATCTTTCTTTAACAACCCAAAACGCTTCATGGGCCGCGTGTTGCCGACCGCTGCTCTACAGTAAGAAACATGACTATATTAACTGTCCTACAGCTTCCAATAAAGAGCTACGTAATTTCACATTCATACCCACAATATATTGATCAACGATTATCCTATTTCTATCTGTTTAATGCATTAGAATATTTCAAAAATTATTTTTAATTGTTTAAAATATACTTTCCAGTACTGCTGAAATGCCAGCAAAGAATTCTGGGTAAATGAGGTTCTGATGGGAAACAGATGGCTGGGTGTAAACCATCTCATTTGAAATTGATGGGAAACCAATGAAAAAGTGATGGCTATTAAACTCCCATCTGACTAAAGCCGATGTAAGTAAACCACTACTCCAGCCACCACTAAAGTGATCATCTGTTTTTTATCCTTAGTATTAAAGGTTAATTTTTATAAAGAATAATCTTTTTTCAGTATAAACATAAAACTTCATACCTACAACCAAAGATACGATGCTGTTAAGGAAGTTTAATAATCTGTAAATCCCAGAAAAAAATATGGAATTTTAGCTGAATATAAATTTCTATAAATCTACAGTTATGCTTCAGAACTGCTTTTAACATGGACAAACAAAATTATAAAATAACTTAATGTTTTTGTGATAGTTAACTACACTAGATTTAACAAAGGCAATAAAAACTACTTTTTTTTTGGTTAATCAAGACTTGATGAAAACTAGCATTGCAACATACAATGTTGATCAACTGATTGGGGATTTTTTTTTTTTTTTAATGTTTTTTTAACATTGGCTTATTCATGTATAGCTTTTGTCATTAAGAATTGCAAAGTTACGAAAAACAAACAAAAAATCCACATTTACAAGAGATAGAAAGAAAGAAACTACTATTATCCTACAGACCTTGCCTCTGATAAGGACTGGATGCATATATAACATTCCTATTAGATGCCAATTATCTATGAACTTGGCCTATGATTAAATATATTAGCCAAAAACTATCCAAAAGTATTTAATCAAAATGTACATAAATTTTCAAAAAGATTTTTACAAATTTATTCTGTTGAAATCCGTATCTATCCTATGGAGAAATGCAAGTCAGCTGAGGAGAGCCTATCTAATTAAATTCAAGACATTTAGAAAAGAAAAAGAAATGTAGCATTTTGTTTAATAGTGATTTTCATTAGATAAGAATGAAATCAAGATCAGCTAGTTATGGGTTAAATAAAGAATATTCCAAAAACTAATGATTATTGATTTTTTTTTCTAGCATGCATTTCAGTTTGGATTCCTAAATATTTAATGCTTACAATGTGTCAGCAGTTGGGAAATTCATTCCTTAAGCTGAATTATTAAATTTACAAGTACCATTAAAAATACAGTTTCATTTTGATGCTGGGTGTTTAATATTTACCCAATTCTAAATTCAAACCTAGGATCTTTTAATTCTAACCACTGAATCTAATTGGTATAAAAAAAAAAAAACCATTACAGGGGTTCCGCTCACAAATGACTCAATATTACTTTCTTTTTTAAATCTACTTATTCTCTTTGGCGAAAGACAATTACAAAATTCAATTTCATATATTTCAAAGATGATTCCCTTTACACAAACCTAGGCAATCCCCTGCTGTATTGGCTTACAGACATCTTCACATTTGAAGGGAAGTGCATCAAGACAACCAAGTCACATCATACTGGCAAATGACAGCTTAACATTCACTTCTCACTAATAAAGATGCATGCCTTTAAGTTGTTAAAGAAAGCATTAAAAATGTCTTTAATCTCGTATATGTACTGCTAGTGGATGATTTTCAGATGATAACCCTTGCTAATATCATGAAGATATTCATTAAAAACTGAACTGTAAGCCACTGTAAAGGATTTAAGTCATACAACTTCCATAGCTAATACAAGAACATTGCAGAAATTCATCACAGGAAAACCTACAACTCCAAACAGAGAGACACTTTTAAAACTTCATTTTTTCAACTCTCCTAAAAGATCCAATGATGGACAGTGAAAGTAATCCCCAAAACATTTAACCTTTTAATGTTTTAAATTCTAACTTTTGTAATTTCAAAGTGTTTTGTCGTCTACATTGTATGTTCCTCCTAAAAGATCATTCACACATTTGATTGCACACACGAGGAGCCTCTATTCTTAGTAATCAAATATTTCAAGTACAACTTGGAACTATCTTTTTTTTCTTCCAAATAAGTCTTGTAATTTACAGAAATTTAATGAAATGCATGTTTTCACCAAAAATTCCCCCAAAATCACAATTAGTTGGAGAAGTAAAAAAAAAAAAATCCATGCTGTCTTTAAAGAAAGATTTTTTTTAAGTCTACACTGTAAGAATTAAAACAAATCCCTCCTAATTTATATTTATCAGTGATAAAAAAAAATACAATTATATAAGTGGTGAAACAATGGGAAACTTAATTTTTCTTTTTTTGGAAAAAGAGAATTAGGTTTTTTTAGAGAAGCCTTACTGATCTTAAACAATTTCTGCTCAAAATTTGAAAAAGTATACTAATAAGTTAGCTATCAGCTCCACCAACAAACCCATTGTTTGCTTTTATAATCAAAAAGTTGATCAAAACCAAGATTGTGAAATGTAAATAACGATATTTTATCTCTAATGCATTTTGTTGAAGAACTATTTATAGTTCATAGCTGCATATTTCTTTACAAAATGCACTTTATTCTCTTATCAAATACTTAAGCACATATTTTCACTTTGTAATCTACATATTTACAAAACCACTACTTCTCATACTTATTTTCAGTACTGTTGCTATTTCAATGTTATCTAGTCATTTCTTTAAAAGCAAAGTCATGGCCATTGAATTACACATCTTTTTATCAATCGGTTTTCAAATATTATAATTTCGGCTTTCTCATTGCAAGTCCATTTCTACTGTTACTAAAATACTTCCCAACATCTTTTATTTTGTACATCTTTACACCAGGATATTTGCCTCCTGATTTGCCCGTTTTATTTATCTTTTTCTTTCTATATTATTGCATTATAATCATCATTCCGCCTATGTTGACATTTATTGAATTATTTAATACTGAATGTTTTTTATATTGTCTTTCTAATAATAAATATTCTTTTCCAAAATTTCTAGTTTTCAGAAATGCCTCTGCCAATAAAGAATATTCATTATTAGAAAAAAAATATATATATATACTGTAGATGTTCTTAATTTTAAAGGCTTTTTTGTTTTGTGGGACGAGAGATTAAAGCAAAAAACATATATTTGGGAATAAAAATATGAATTTATTACTTATGTATTACGTTTTTGGTACAATAAGATAAAAGAAAACTCAATAATTCAATTAAGAAAACTTAGGGAAAAAATATAGCAAACAAAAATTAAAGGCTTACTTACACTTATCATTCCAGAGGCTGTGATTTCTCTTTATATCGATCCATTTGACAGCTGCTAAATAAATCCCATCATTAAGAAAAGGATTATTATTATATTGCAATTCAGAATAATTTTCTATATTAAAAGATAGAAATAAAAGCAATATTAGTAAGGCTATTACATCATTATCGGAAAGCTTCTGAAAAAAATAAAACTTTAAACATCCTGTATTTTTTTTCTTTATTTTTAATAATAATTTATCCCAACAATCAGATTAACTGCAATTTCTAATATATATATATATATCTGTTAAAAGAATCTAAAGATAGCTTTTTAGATATATTTTTTTGAGGATTTTTTATATAAAAAAAAATATTAAATCACTGAAATTGAAGGCAGATAGGTTTAAACTACAAAGCCCCCCACACTGTCTACACCACTTCAATAAAGCATGCATTACGTTTTATATTAAAAAGCCAGCAAATCTGATTACTCCTTTTTAGCCTTCAGTAAAATTGAAAAAAAAAAAAAAAAATCTGCTTAGATTTTACTTATTAAAGACTTAAAAAAAGAAAATATATCAAATTTTTATTTAGCACTACGGAAAATCGACTTCGTATTATTACTTTCGCAGCTACAGTCAATGTTTCTTCCTGATGATTCCAAACATGGAGCTACAAGTTACGGAAGAACAAGTTGCCCCACCCAATGATGTCAGTCTGACTCAACACGCAATAGTTCCCCCGTCTTTTTAATTTGTTGCCTTTTAAAGTCAAATCCGACAACCACCATTTTTAGTAACTTAACATTAAAGTTTGAATTTTTCTTTCACCAGTTTATTAGGAGAAAAAAAATATACGCCCTCACGATTTTCTTAAATCCAGTCGTACGGAGGTAATCTACATGCAACCAGCCCCCCCTATCTTTTAGTCCCTTCTTCATTTCTTGACAAGTGGAAAATCAAGTTGATTTTTTTTTTTTTTTCCTGTTTATTTTTTTAAAGGTTGCAGAGGGAAAGGTTACAGTGTTAAGTACACGAACCACCATTTTTAAAAATAAAAACAAGAAGTTCGTAGAACGTTTCCACCAACGAAAAAAACCATTTTAAGTGATATGAAACATTTTCCCAAAAAACGTTTGAATGAACGATCTTTTACTCCATTTTTAAATGTTTCAATTAAATAACGTTTTTTTATTAATTTAATTATCTTTTAAAAAAATGACAAAAGGTCTGCGGAGGAAACACGCCCCATTTCTGCTAAAATTATCCTTTTCAATAGAGTTTTTGAAAAATAAAATATAAAAAATATTGTTTTCCTTGAAAAACAATATGGAAATGGATTTGGCAAAATTAATTCGGGGAGGGAAAGCGAACAAGGCTGGGCGTGGCGTCGCACCATGCAGTGGGGGAGGGCTATTGCACTGTTTTAGCCATTTTCGGCAGTGGCTTCAACCACCCTGAGGGAGTCTCGACGAAAGAATGCTACCCCAACACCTACAGACAGATACCTCCCACCACTTAAAGCGTCACCATCAAACAACTGGTGGTAATTTGTTTTCAGAATCAACATACGTGGGCCCGCAATTACTAAACGAATTAAAATACATATCTCAAGAGCAAATACAAAAGAATCTCACTTTACGATGAGAATCCAAAGATTCCGCGATGTCGCGACTTCACGATTTACAAAACGTTGGCGTGATAAACGACACGAATAAAAAAATAAGACAATGGTTAAACATTTTTTTTTTATATTTCTCAAAAGCAGGATTGTTACTGTAACTTAAAACAATCGAATTATTGAACACAGCAGACGCATGTTATTACTACGCCCATTAGGATTTTTAAATAAATGCAGTTTTCAGAATTTCGATTTCTTATCGGATAAAATAAACTTTCTCAACCAAATTTAGAAGCTTGAAGAGACAAACATGTCGAACAATCATAAGTTTAATTCTAATGTTTTTTTCTGATTTAGTGAAATCAAAGGCATTTCAAGACAGAATTGTAATAACGTAGGAGAAAATGTTCTAGCAGTTTCATTTGGTTCTGATCGATTCGAATTTTTTTTTTACATTTTTAAAAATCGCCTACAAAAATATTAATTACAATACAGCAATGCTAAGATTTTCTTTATTTCCTCCCGTGAATTCCATAGCTATTGTTTTCTGTATCAATAAGTTTCCTAACAATCATGAAATACACTTATATTCCATACCTGTCTTGAGTATGAATACTTCAATAAACACAGAGGAACTAGATTAGATCTCGTGATATTTTTGTAGGTCTAAAGGAAATTTACTATTTTTATTCATGGCAAGTGAAATTTGTCGTCGTCTGCTCAAAGCATCTCAGTGGGCGTTTCATGGTACTCGGCTAATTCCAATAGCTGTCATGTTTAGGCGAATAGTTCTACAACAACAACGATCTTCGGTAAATAAAATCACTGCGATCGCCATTCAAACTGCAGGCCTGTTGTGTTTTTATTTCGTTAGGTCTAACTTCATTCTTTTAAATATAAACGATTAAGTAGTAAAAGACAAATCATTTTTATATAAGCTGTAATTCTGATCAAAGCTCCATAAATTACTTGATAAATAATGTTACTCGTTACTTTTAAGTCGGGACAAAATTGCAGACAATTTATAAGATATATAAAATCTTGCTAAATTAATGTTACCATTGGGTCACTATGGAGTCACTTTTTGGTTTGTTCAAGAAATTCAATCGTCCTCTTGAGACAGAATGAATTTTCAATTTACTCTTTTGAATTACAAAAACAATCTGTTAGCGATCTCTAGACAATTCAACTCCCTTATATCAATTTTCACATAACACTGATTTCTCAAACTGTGGGGTGCGATAATCCTCCTCCGATAAATGGATGGAAAATGTTTCGACGAATTTTTTTTTTTTAATTTCGTACCAAGGATAGGCTCGAAATATATAAACGTGAATTGAGAAATGCTACACCATTCTAAAATTAATACAATCGGAGTTTTTGTATCAATTTTAATAATGAACTGCTCTGAAACAAGATCGTCAGTAAAATTCCAATAAAAATCTTTTAAACTAGCAATAGGCAACTTCGAAACATGTCTTAAGCCCCGCGAACACCATACAATTTTTCAGCAATTTAATCCTCCGATTTTGACGTCACGAGCTGATATAATCAATAAACGGGCTAAAAACTGCTCGTGATGTCAAAATCGGACGACTAAATTGCAGAAAAAGTGCATGGTGTTCGCGGGGCTTTAGCTGATGATAAATGAACAATTATATAAATAAAGAATCTAACATAGAAAAAAAAAAAAAAAACAATTAATTTAATTAAGAGTGAAAAGGAACTATTGCCTTTCTTATGTTTCAAAAAGAACTAAAAGCATTCATGTTAAAACGTTAATGATGTTTAGTTTTTGTAGTTTGAAATCTAGTCATCAATTTCATAACCTGTAAAAATATTTTACTGGGAATACGGCGTAATCGGTATTTAGTCAAGCCGTTAACCCACCCTCCATAAATTTCAATTTAAAACCAAATTTTAATCTATTTAATTTCATTGCTCATCCTAATGCCCGGGCGAGTATCTCAACCAGTTTAACAAAAGCTTTCTGGAAGGGTTCGTCCCAGAAACCATTCATTATTTAAATATGTCTGGATTCACATCTATTCACTTGAATCAATGAAAATCTTTCCTACTGCAGATAGCTAACCAAAACCTGTCGCAGACAAAAATGTCAACTAAAATAACCAACCTTCACGCAAAGTCAGTTTTCCTTACAAAAGTCAAAAATAAAACAGGAGCAGGTGACTGGAAATTCTGATGTAGTAGTCACTTCCAACTTAACTATCTAACGTTAGATTATGTGAAGTTCGAATTAAAAAAAAAAAATAACTTGTCAGGATTTTAATGACCCTAGCCTCCTACAGAGTTTAATTCCTACCATCAGAGAAGCAAATACACCAATATTTAACGAATTTAGGTCAGGGATAATCAGTTGGAGAGCCCACATCAATTAAAGCATAACACCGTTTAAGACTTAATACTGAAATGAGAATAACGTCACGGCCTAGCAACCACCCATTTTCCACAGCTATCAACTAACAGCCATCTTGGAATACACAAACATTATTTATTCTTTCTCGTTTGGAAGAAAAAAAGATTTTTAATTAATCTGATGCACGCGTGAAACATGTATAAAGCCACCGTCTAGAAATACATTAAATAATATTAAAAATGTTGCAGCAACCCGAGATTTCTCCACAGGAACAACAGAAAGGAAGGGGGGCAAAAAATGCAGCAATTAATTAACAAAAGGCCTTTTCAAGGGAATTTCTATCAATGGAGTAATCCAATCAGGTTAATGCCTCAGCTTACAACAGGACTACTGGGCAAATGCCAGTTCGCCGATATTGATTGCACTTTATTACAGCCAGGTGATAAGTTTTCTACTTTCCACATGTAACTATTTCATCGCCTCCGCCTCATAAAATTACGAAATTTCATCTACCTTTGTGAATAAGACTTTCCCAAACGCCATTCTAACATCAGTGCCAGCGTAGCAATATTCAAATTCCTTAAAATAGCTCGGCAGCACAAATCAAGACTACAACGAAATTTCCAAAGCAAAGGATATTGTTTTTCGAGCGTGGCTTCAAAATACGGAAAGCATTACGTTAAATTGTCAGGTGAACAGCGCTTTGTTAATGGCGGGGAGATTCAGCAGGAAATTCCCAGCAATTTAAGGCATTGACAATTCCATGGGTTTTATGGTTTCACATCACTTTTTTTTAGCATTCAATTTTTCTAATCTAAGAGTGTATCCTAATGGCTACAAGACTGAATTTCAAGAATAAAATTGAACTTCTATTCCATTTATAAATAATTAAATGAATGAATTTAAATTGAAGTTCTATTCTATTTAAATAATAAATGAATCACTGTGTGAGTAATGAAATACAATGTATTCAAATGTAAAAACAATTTTATGGGCGGATGATTAAAAAAAAAAACAAGCAGCAGACATGGTTTATCTATCCTTCAAGACCTTTTGAAAAAACCTTTCTTGGTATAACATCAGGAAGTAGCTTTATATATAAATAAATAAAAACGGACAAATAAAACTCTAATTTATGAAAACATTCTCTTATTATCATGATTAGTTCCGATTTTCTTGTATCTGTAGCAACAGTCATCAAAGTCTAGCGAATGATAAATCTTTCACATTTTACGTGCGTCAAATTTTACAAGACTCTGTAAAACTTGTAAGTGATAATTGTGAATAACTTAGACGATATAAAAATTTAAACAAAATGAACAAGATTATAAATACACTGGGATAAACCGAGAAACATTCTAACTTTTTCGCCTAAGAGTGTTCTTAAAAAAAAAAATAATAAATAAATAAAAACTAGCTTTGACGCGGTCACAAGATGATTTCATTTCTGAATTACTCGATTCATTCAAGAATACGAATTAAAAGAGGATCATATGCCATTCCTTTCTCTCAATTCTACGTTCACTCAGTTACTCACCAGTCTGTCATTAGGATGTAATTATTAGAATAGATCTTTTCTCTAATAAACAAGATATATAAAATTAAGACTAACACCCATATTAAAATATATATATAAAATGAAATTAAACATAAGTGTTACACTTTGGTTTTTGACTGCGACAAGGAATGTTAACCTTGGGCTTATTTTGTTTTATTATAAACAAGTTTATTTCTGCCTCTTAAGTCATAACTCATGAGCATTCCAAAATAACTTACAATCATTTGTTTCATCCTACAGACAATACGAAAAATATATTAGCCGTGCTTTCAACGTATATTAACCTAAATTCCAATCATATCGAACCAAAATTTCGTTAGAAAGATGAATATAAAACCAGCTACAGTAAGTAAATCTAATAACCCACCTTTCAAAAATAAAAAGCCGAAAACGAAAACCTTTCGTCCTAATGATTTAATTATTGAACAGAATCATCGAAATAAGGATCTCAAGTGAGCAACGTAACATTGAAATTATTTGCGGAAAAGGCAGGCAGTGACAGCAATGTGCGCGCCAAACGTCATTTTTTTTTTTTTTTTTTTTAATTTTGCAGGAAGTGTATAAATAGTGACCGAAAATTAAGTTGAGATCTTATTCCATTAATAAAAACTGATAGATACACGTTTGCCTTTTTCAACTTCTTGATTTAGAGGTGGATCCCTTGGTAGCCTGACCTTTAAGTATCAACCTATAACACCCTGACCTATTGAACGAACGTAACAGTGCTTCGTTTTTAAGAATATTAAAAAAATAAACTTATCAAGCTACTGAAGTTTATCAGAAAAAAATCTTAAAAAATTCGAAAAAATCTTTAAAAACTGTTTCGACATTTCAGAAAAGAAAAGGAAAAAAGAAAAAAAAAAAACAAAAGCATTTTGTGGAATGGATTTTAATTCGTGAACTAGACAAAACGACGAAGTTTTTCAGACTCGTGCTCTCATTACTTTTTATTTTGAGAAGACCCTTCTTCTAATTATCGCTGGAGAACCATCTTTTCTGTGTTAATTTTCAACTAAAGGGAACCAATTAAAATAAAACGGGGGATGGGGGTGGGGAGAGATGGGCCAATTAAAGCATAACAAACATTAAAAATGAAAACACCCCGGTTTTCATCTTCAGAAGACATTTTCTAAGCAAAAAAAAAAAAAAAAAACCATACAGGCCAAACAACAATGATACAGACAGCATCACAGAAATACAGAATTTTGCTTTAGAACACGCTGAACATCTTCGTTTTGTTGTCAATTTAAATTACACGTCATTTTCTTCATGAATGTCCTGATAACGCCCTAGCAACTAATTTTCAGACTTTTAGTCTTCCGTGACATTTAAAATTTTAATAAATACTAGTATGTTTTTATAGATAATGGCTAACATTTAAAAAAATAGTTCGCAGCCTGAAGGAACTGCTGCAGCTTCTTCAGGATGTAAAAGGTCATTTTATTCACCCCTCCCTAAAAACGCGTAGTTTTGGTACAAATAAGTGTAACCTAATGGATTACAGCCACTAACTATGAAACTATTGAATGATTTTCTTTTTTTGCTACAAGATGACGATTTTTTTTTTTACTTTATAATAGTATAAATGTCTACCGAATATATTTACATAATCTTAACACAAATTACCCGAGTATTTATCATCTTAAAAAAAAAAAAATTACAAATTATCAATTTTTTTTAGTCTATACAGCGGTTTCGAAGATGAGGCTAAATAAACTTTAAAAAAGTAATAATTGGGTAACATCTTTATATTTCTCACTTAAATAATACTGTCTATAAAAATGTTTTTGTTACATTTACTGTTTTGCCAGTAGCCATTTCTAACAAATTACGAGTCCAGGCCGTACAATTCTAGATTATTATTATTACTATTATTACGGTTTCAAATATAAAATAAACGACTTTGGGTAAGACCTATGAATCTCGTTAACTGCAATTCTAGAGGACAATTTAATTCCACAAAAACCGTATGATGGAAAACACGTCCCTTCTGTTTTTCTACAATTAATCTTTCTTATCAAATTCGGTCAATCCGTCCTTGGGACAATGACAGCTTTCAACAACCCCTTCATTTTAACAGAAGATTTTCATACAAATTCTGTCCAAGAGATCTGAGGGCTGTTATTAATTACAAAAAGGAGAATGGAGTTCTTTCACTCCATTTCCTATTATTAATTCCAGAGTTCAATGGAGTTTTCCTTCAGGAAAACAATACTTTCTTCAGTTGGAGTCTTGTCTCTACCCACCCACGACCATCCTGCTACTCAAGATCCACCCAGTAGATGGCGTCATCACCTGGCAAACAACGCAGAGCAACACTATATTTGGGCAACACTACAGTGTATTCAACTCAAAAAGCCAATGCTAATCAACTACTCAAAAAAACAACACTTCAACTACTCTTTGGAAGGGTGGGGAAAAAAAAAAAAGTTACGTATTAAAAAAGAAATAGGAAACAAAAACTATATGAAATTAACAATGGATGAGACCAAGTCTTATATGAAATTATTTCACCTTCCCCCCCCCCCCGAGATTTCTTACTATTTTTTATTATTTATGAATCAGATTAATTAAATAAAACGGGATATGTGTCTATGCTTCATAACGGCTTACAGATGTACGAGTACATTTTTTTTCACAACAACTGAACCATAGTCAATCCAAGATTATTATTATTATTATTAATGAATCACGCCTTTTCTATTGTTTCCCCAGCTTTCAAAACAGACAACTTTGTGCCATTCTAAATAATGGTCCGAAATTAGGAAAAGATTAAAAATAAAATATCGTACCGCACTAGTTAAGTCTTTCTTTTTCTTTTATAGACGAAGTTTAAAATTAATTGCAAATGAGTGTGTCTTCGCAAGGGAAGTCATTTTGACCTTGGAGAAACACACCCAAATACGTCTGCCTTTAACACTTTCGTTCTTATCTGCCAAACAACTTGCTCACTACATTCTTTCTCCGACGATTTAAAGCAGTTGCCCTCGTTTATAAACAAATTTACGGCTTAGATGGGCTCAAAGTAACAGAAATTAAAGGTTTTGGAAGTAATAAAAATTCATATTAGACACGGATTTTTCATCTTGTGTCAAATAAATATCGTAGAAAATACTTATGCTTTATTTTTATTATTCTTAATGCTTACGTTAATTCCTTCATTTGGATTACAGCTAAAATAGTAAAACTGAATGACAAGGGCAGTCGTATAGGTGAAGATAATGCCCTCGCCGTGAAAGATTTAAATATGAAATTCTTAACTAATTTTGCAAAATTTAGATATACAGTATTACTCATGTTGTAATATAAAACATTTCATTATTACTTTGAATTTAATAATAAAAAATAAAAAATAAAAAAATACTAAATAAAAATAAATAAATCTACAACACTACTTTTGAGTCAAAGAGCATTTTATTAATAGCTTTTACTTGGATTAGGTCGAGCAGAAATTTCGCTGAAAATAATTAGTAACTGGTTAAACAAGTTAGTTGACACGCCGAGAGATTATGTTAATGTAATTCATCGTTGAAAGATAATATGGCGCAGTCCCTTACATTGCTATTGATTTCAACTTCGAGAATTTCTTTTGTTTATTAAACAAATCTGCACTCCACCCATTTTCAAAAACGAATCATATTCTGTTTGCAACTACTGAAATTAAAAGGATTGCTTCCCACCCAAAGAATATTGATGTTATTAAACCGAATATAAATTTATTAGTTCTCAGAAACTTCGTGAAGAAATGATAGGCAATAGATTCGTGAAGAAATCAAAGGTAAAATGTCAATGACGTGACTTTTCGTTGAATTCATTAGAACAGGTTATATTGTATTAAAAATAATAAAAGAAGTTAAATTAGCAGCTTGGCGAATGCTTAGGGGTTTTTTTTTCCAAGTATCTCACCTTAAAATGACTCAAAATCAATAATTCTTGGGGTCTTCCTCTTGTCAATGTCCAGATTCGATTTAAATGCCAAAAAGGGTGGTGATGCGCTGAATCCTGCTGACATCTTTACCTGACAGTATTAGAAATTAGCACTCAGTCATCTAATGCTGCCCGGTAAGATGACCACAAGACTCAAACCTGGGTCTCGACGGAGCACATACAAAGTCTTTTTATTCCCGCAACTCTTGATTTCAGGGACGGGACCGGCCAAGCCCACAACGTCTCCCCCTCCCTCCGATTCTGGGTCCACGCCATATGGCTATGAAACATGTCTCCACAGCTCAGCGACGTACATCCTGGATCGTACATGCTTCCAGCGCATTCACAGATGGGAGAAGAAAAAAAAAAAAAAAAAGCAAAGAAATAATAAAAAATAAAACAACCTCGCCAAGTGATGAATTAAAAGTCAACCATCATGTGTAGCATCCATTGGGTGTAAGGTGACAACTATCAAACGGCCGCTTTTAAAGGCAAGTGCTTTTGTCGACGTCATGAGGGTCCACCAAATACCAACTTGGTCGACTCAGCAAACGAAAATGGAAACCAATGCACATGTAGTCCACATTTCATAATGTAGGCATTGGCAATAAGCCAATATGAGATGTTACCCTCCGGCTAAAAATACGCCAAACTCCCAATTTGGAACGAACCACTGCAGCAGTTGAGGGAGATAGGTAGCGATGTAAAAAATTAAATTACAATGGCAATTCTTCTTCACAAAACTAATTTGCAATTAATAATATTTACTGCCAATAAACGCTTTCAAACGTTCTAGGTAGAGGAGAAACAACGGATGGCTTGCAATGGTGAAAGCAAATGGTTCCACCCTTGGAGGGGGGTGGGTGGAGACGATGACGCATTCTTCTCAATGGGAGGATACAAAACTGGTCCTCGGAGCAGTGGAGGATACAGATTAAAGAAAAAAAAAATGGGAGAGATCAAATATAATTTTTTTTTAATTAACATATGTTTCATTAAAAGATAAAAAAAAAAAAAAAATAGGAATCAACTTTTACGTCACATCTCTAATTTTGTTTGGCTATTTATGAATTTTGTAATAAGAAACGTTCATTAAAACAATGAAAAATACACCCAATATGATGGAAAAGCTTGTGCAAATAAAAAAGGCCTAATAAGAAATCATCCAAAATAATACAAAGCATTTCTTTCAATTCGTCTCCAAACGTGAGAGCATTAATTATTGAAAGCCTCTCCCGACTAATGTAGGGATATAACTGTTCTTTTGTTGCAAAATACTCAAAATAATTTAAAGCACTTACAAATTTAGTGTCCGAGGATGTTCGAGAATTGTGATTTTGCTTTGGGAACAGAATCAATGCAGTAGAATCAGTAATTTAGTCGGAATCCCGGAGAACATGTGGAGGAAGAGGCTGGTCTAATGGCGAGATCAATACCTAGGCCTAACAGCCGTTCGCCCATCCTCCCATCAAACATGACTATTTCGCGCTTTCCGCCGGCCATCTTCAATTCTAAGAAATTTCGAAATCGTAACGTAACTTACCGCAGCATTTTTTGAGCAAATGGACCAAGAGAAAACGTATATTTCGCTGTAAATCGACGATTCGGCCGACTCGTTCAAAAGAGAGCGCTTCCAGAATGCCCACAGTAGTCACAGTCAAATGTAAAACCGATGCTGATTGGTTGCTTTTTTTTCATCCAATTGGATCACATCTTAGAATATTCTGCTGTAGATAAACTTTGACCTTACGTCATCAGACAGAGATGTCAGATGAATAATTATTTTATTCGATCGAGATCAAACATGGGTTTTATTATATATATTTAAGAACTCTTACCTCGTACTTCGTTATTAAATATTAAATTAGCAAAGAGTTACAATCATTAACTTATTTTACGTACATCCTTCATTAAAAATAAAAATTGAATAAACTTCAATAAAAATAAACTTACAAGAAGAATTGTTAAAATGAAAACATTAAAAAAAAAATATGTTTGTACAAAATTAAAAGAATATAGAAAAGATTTTTTTTTTTAAATTAACACTCGTTTTAAAAAAACAAACACACATACAAAAAAAATTATATAAAGTTGTTTTCGTTAATAAAAGAATTAGCATTTCATATTGAAATTCAAAATTTTAATGTTAAATATATTGACACAGGCTATGTCCAATTTCTGTTTATGATCAGAGATAATTATTTTGTTTATAATTAAAGATAAAACAAAACAATTGGTACCGTAATAAATAGACTTTGAAATGCATATATTGATTGATTTTTCCTTTTAATCAAATAATTTCTGCTTCTTAGATAGTTCCTCTGTTCTCAATTTGCACTATTATGATCTATTGAAACATGAAATTTTTGAGAATCCATCTTCGCGATTGTTATCGCTCTTCAGCTACAGTTAGAGGCATTGAATTTTCTGTTTCGAGGGGTTATTGAAAACATAAAAATACAAAAAACACTTATTGTTCATTAATTTGTGTTTCTTCTCCAGAATACTGCCCTAACGCACAGAAGACATGTCTATTCAATAACTTAATCAGCAGAAGCTTTGTGCTACATGGTGCGATGTGTGCACAGCACACAGGCGCAGATCTTCAGGACGAAGTTCTTTTTTTCATAATTAATGCTTCATAAATCCTCTAATTATAATTTAAAAGATGAAATTATTAATGAATTACTTTTTTAATAAATATTTATATTGCATTTTTTTTTTTTAATCCTTGGGGCGCTACATATGATTCCCAATGTTCACTGTGCTCTGTTAATCAGGCATCAAAAATTAAACAACTTGAATGATCTTCGAAGCAGCTACAGATTGCGAAGTGGAACGAGTTTATTATATATTTGGTTTGTTCAAAGATGATGGCGTTGCTCCTATAGTCGCGATACGCAAACATCTATAGCCGTTAATGCTGATGTACATAATTGGTATGCGTTTATTCCATTCCATAATAATAAAGTTTATATACAAGTTTCGTACCGTATGCGATGTTGGTACAATAAAAGCAAAGCTAGTATATATCATACCAGCTTTCCCATTTCGCTAATATGGTATATATTGGTTGGGCATTCAGTCGGTTGGTGAATTCGCGATAAAAATGTAATGTTCGAAGGAGTTCGCGAACCACTGAAAAATTGGGAACCACTGTACTTAAAGCATCAACAATATTTCGTAAATTAATGTAATGCGATTTAAACAAACAGATTCAAAAGATAAAACAAATGTAATATTACAAATTTTATTTTTTGTTTGTTTTGCAAACTGGATATTTTATTCATCAAATGTAAATTTAAATCTTGCTTTAATTTTTTGTTAACACATGATTCGAACCTCCAGTTCTCCGACACAGTCTAACTTTTAACTATTATAATACCTTCTTTTTATTGCATTAAAAGTAATACTTATCATATTTTTTATGTTCATATCAAGATGAAAAAGTTGAAACCATCCTCTGATTTTCCAGAATGCTTTCAATAACATGTAAATTTCTGATAATATACGAAATAAAAGAATAAGAGGTTATTTAATAACGAAACTTTAGTGCTGTTACATATTCTATTCGTAAAGTTTCTCTGAATTAATAATTTTTGTTCACAAATAGTGAATCAGCTGTTTTGCTCAGGCAGGTGGAGTGAGCTGGGGTCATCATTAATTCACGAATTGGGTTAAAATTAACCAATCGATAACAGGAGTTTGAGATTCAGATTAACAAGAAATCTAAGTCTGTGTAGAAGAATCCCAACGTCAAATATTTCAACATTTTTATTCTTCTTTTTCATTATTAAAGATAATATCATTACTTAGAATAACATTTTTTTTATTATTATTGCTAACGTGTATATGTAGGGAATTTATTTCGTAGAGGGGATTTAAGTTAGTGGACTAAATCAATTCATATGATTATTTGGAAATGCTATTATAAATTTTCGATTAATATTATTTTTTTTTTCCATTTTTTAGTAAAAAAAATTCATTGTTCCTTCCAAATATTACGTTTTTTTCCTTAATATTTTACTAAAGGAAATACAGTCGGACCTCTATTTAACGAAGTCGCTAAATCCCGAAAAAAAGTTCGTTATAGGGAAAATTCGTTAAATAGAGATTCACCTTTTAAAATTACTTTAAACTACAAAAAAAAATAAAAAAAATAAAAAATTAAAATACATAAACAATAAATATTATTAAAAAAAGTAGTAATTTTAATGACATAAAGCATACATTACCATATGCGTACTTAAATTTTACTAATAAAGTCTGTTAATTTTGTCTGAGTTTTTTTTTTTTTTTTTTTTTGAAAAAGTGTTTTCGCTCATAGTACGTCTCGCATCTTTGCAATGCACCAAAAACCCCTTCAGTATTTTCTTCACATTGTTATCCACGTCGGATTATTTCAAATGCATTTCATCATACGAAGGTTTTTTTAATTTCTGCATCATGATCATTTCCATTTTTATCATCTTCATCGCAATTCATTGCTGTATTGTTTTTATTTTTCACACTGTCCAAAATATCCGATTCAGTTAGTGTTTCCGAGGTCTCAACTTCAAAATCAAGTGAAAGACAATCATCAATCAGCACATCATCAACAATTTCTTCTTTTTCGCTCAGCTCTATCCACATTTCTTTCATTTCCTCTAAGGGAATATTAATAATAAAAACATTTCAAGGAGAAAAAAAAAAAATTAGATACTACGAAAAAGTTCGTTAAATAGAAAATGCACTTCGCTATTTGGAGAAATCATCGTATACCATCTATATACTTACCATTGTATATTATATGTACAATAAGAAATAATCAATTTAGTGTGTTACTGAAATTTAGATTGAATTGTCTTCTGTATATTTTTAAATGTAGTTAAGTTTATAAATAAGTTCTGTACATGAAATTACATTTCTGCATTATGTCGTAAACGTATTAGGCTCTTTTGTCATAAGACTTCGTCCCTGACTGAACCGAATGGAAGAACGGGAAATTTTAAACTGTGGTTGTAGTTATTTCGCAATTATCAATCTAAATACAACTTATTCCTCCAATTTTCTCCATAGTAATCTAGCTGCTCTCGCTCTCTATATAGATAGCCAGTTGGGGTAATTGCAATGTAATAAGTGTGTAGCGATGAGATGTAGTTCCTGAACTGGACATAGCTGTTTCAGGAAGGATTGAGGAAGTTTATTATCTAGTTAAAGCTCAAACAGTTATCTAATAAATATTTTTTTAGAAAGTTCTCTTTGATAAACTGATTTTCTAAACTACAGTTACGATTCTGAAAAACTTTTAGTATTGTTATTGATCAATAATCAATCCGTTATTCCACACCTCATGGTCCGATGTAAGCTGGAGAAAAGATTTTTTTTTTTTTTTTTCTGTAGAGCTCAATCGCGAACTTCCCTGGATAGCATCAGGGAGTGTTATATTGTTCAGCTCACGAAACAACTACGCTTTACGACAAAAAATAAAATAAAACAATTATAAAATGTTAAATGAATTTTATTAAGCTGTAAAGAGCGGTGGGTTATATTTCCTTTATTAAAATTCCATAAAATGGTCGAATAATCTGTAGACATCCCACCATATTTCCTGAAATGTAACTCAATGGCAAAGTTACAAAATCCTTCAATCATATTTCCTTTCAATCTGGTTTCATGAATTTAGAAAATTGAGTAAAGAACTAATGTTTTTTTTTTTTTTTTTTTTTTAATTTATTTATTTATTCGAACTTTCTTTTACAAAAAACTGCTATAATTTGACGCTAAAAATCACTAGATTATTTTCATAAAGTTCGGCTGATAATAGCCTATATGCTGGCGAGTCCCTCAACTCCCATTTCTGAATCAATGAATGGGTTGAGTATAAACATACGGACAAAGAATAGTTTTTTAATTTAGTAACTAGGCCATCCCCGTGTACATGCTCTTGTTTTTCTATATCACATTGAATTTGGTTAAGTAAGAATATTATCTAGGAACACAATTGACACGCACAATTTACGCAAGGTTAATAATTTCTATTTACAGAGTAGTTCTTATTTAATGCTGCTATTAAATTCCTTTTGTGCTTTGCGAGTTGCAGGCCAAGGAAGTATTGTATTTTCTCATTTTATTAATTTTTATTTTGTATTTCTTTGGGGAGAGGTCCCGCTCTTGGGAGCAAGAGCCGGGATACCTAGAGTTTCGCACCTCCTGAGCATGTTATCGGTGGAGTTTGGCTGGCTGATGAGCACTAATAAGTGCGAAACGGTCCGTCCCAGTCTCTTCACGACGACAGCTCGGGGTGCGAATCCTTTGCGTAAATTGTGCGTGTCAATTGTGTTCCTAGATAGTTCACTCCGCACGTTAAAGAAAGGTTAAGAATATTATACTTAAAATATTGCAATGTTTCGGCAATTATAGTTCTAATTATTATTTTCGAATTACAAATAAATAGACGGATGGGAAATAAATAAACAATCTTGAGATTCATGAAAAAAAAAAAGGGGGGTTGAATACATTTATTATTGATTGGGGGAAGGGGAAGGAAACATAAGTCAAAAAACAATATAAAGTGAGTTGAAGTCCCCGTGGCCTAATGGATAAGACGTTTGACGTCGGATCAGAAGATTGCAGATTTGATTCCCGTCGCGGACGTTTCATTGTAAAAATTATTTCTATTTTCCATTCTCACAGGAAATTGCGCCGGACAGAGAAATAAAAGATTTTAGTAATGTAGATTCAAATGGAGAAATTTTCAGATTACTAAAGAAGTTTGTGTTAAGGCGAAGAAAAAAAAAATCCACAAATAATCTCAAGTTAATGTGGAACATTGTTAGGCGGCTAACAATGATACTGATGGGTTTTTACTTTATTAGATCACTAATGACGAATATAGCAATTCATTTCATTAGCCATATTCGAGAGTAATGGTGATTAACTGAAAGGAAATACAGTAGAACCTCATTATAACGGACTAATAGGGGCTGAAGGTTGTCCGTTTTAATGAAAGTACGGTTTATAACAAATAATTCTTATAGGAGTGTAATGCAACAGGGTGTACATCTATGAAAGTACAATAGTTAGCTAAAAAAAGTATTTATTATATATCAATTAAAAAACAGCCTTCAACATAGTTGGTTGAATTGAAAAAGATGTGTACGTATACACTGCATTAATCTTTAGAACAAGAAAGTCTTGATTCATGTTGATTGCTTACATTTATTGTTTTGAAAAAATAATTTATTTTCTGCTGGGTTTGTTTGCTGCTTATTTCTTCAGTTAATAACTGACGAAGTGCCGTAAGTTTTCGTAATATGATAATACATTTTCATTTGCCGATTGTTCAACATATTGAGTAACAAAATTTAAATGGTCTTTCACTTACCTCACCTTAATTGTAGGCTGAGTAATGTCTCCTACCTCTTCTTCCTCGTCCTCCGATGATTCTGCTTCTTCAGTCATGCAGCGCATCCATGTTTACGCAAAACAACACAACGATCGATGTTTAATCGCTTGCTTGGAAATGTAAAAATCGTCAGATAAAAATAAGCATCCTTTATTATTATTATTATTATAAATTTTTTTAAAACTGTCCGTTATAAGCGACGTCCGTTATAATGAGGTTCTACTGTATGCATGAAGTCAGCTATTCGATAAGCAATGGACCAACAAAATTTGAAATTGACTATACAATCGAAGCAAGACATTGCATGTAGCCTACTCAATGCAACTCTTTTGCATCTGAAATTGTATTGTAACAGTCTCTCTCCAGACACGTCTTACAGTCCATCTAGCCCTCTTAAGAACGAGTACTAAAAAAACTAAAAGCTAGTACCGGGTTTCTTTCCCGGTAGTTAAAAGCAGGCAAGTTTTGGAATATACATACAGTGAAGTCTCACTTATACGAAACATTCAGTTAGACGAAGAATTTCTCATTCCCCGGCGAAACCCCCATAGTCGTATATGTAATTCACTTATACGAATAATTTTTGGTTCCCCCTCATATTCCTATAAGTGAGACTTCCCTGTATATAGCTTAGGAATTTCCTGTTTTGGATCCTAAAGATAAATT
>JAFIDM010000922.1:0-24581 GCA_023159025.1 Thereuonema tuberculata
GTGAAATTTTTTTTCGAATTATCAGTAAAATTTTTATGCAACCTCAATTCTTGTCACAAGGTTTAGCCATCGCTTTTGTGGACATTCCTAAACTTTCTAAAAAATCCACCCGATGCGCTAGTTGTCTTCCATTTCACTTAAAAACAAAAGTTTACACGGCGATTTTAGATTGGGAAGTAATTTTATTCGTCTGAGTCGCTCGTTTGTCAGGAAAATATTACCTTTTTATTCATTTTTCGTAATATGCACAGCTCATCCCATCACTTCTGTGGTCTTCTTTAGAACCTAATTTTTCTATGGAAAAATGATTATTTCTAGGCATGATAATTGAAATATGGTAAACTTAATTTTCTGAATGACACGTGTTCCTAACCTCAAAATGAAGAGCACATGGGTCAAGAAACATAAGTATAAATATATACTCAGTATAAATATATAATATAATATATGATATATGTAATTATATATTTACAGTTTTATAGACGTTTAAGATTGAGAGTCTGATTCATTTTTATGGTACATGATTTCCTCTTTTGATAAAAAGTTCTTTTAATTCATAAATTATAGTCTTTTATTTATTTAATTCATAGTTTTCCCCACGTAAATTCACTATTTCAAATATATTAAAATATTAAAATTCGACATCGTTATCAACACAAGTCACTTCTGTAGACATAGCCTACCATCATTTTTTTTTTAAAAAAAAATAAGCAAAATGCGTTGACCTGAACCACATATATCATGGATGTAAGAACGTCAAAAGCAATCATCTCAATTTTTTTGAAAAGGAAATCTTGTAATTTAAAATCTCAAAAATTTTTGACTGAAATTGCAGGTTTTCTGTAGATTCACCCATATTTGTAAAGTAAAAAGTTAGTCTCTGATAAATTAAAAGAAATTTAATTAATGAAAATTAGATACAATATTAAATCCCTTCTTATGTATTTCTTAGAAGTATAATTATAATTTTTTTAATGACCTCTTCTTCTATAAGCAATAATCGCAGCATTTCAATCAGTTCCATTGTTGTTCTTGAGGAATCTTAACCCATTACAATTTCATGAATATTTTCAAATTTAAACAGTCACTATGATAACACTACATTCATGTCATCCTAACAATTATGACAACATTATATGCAAAAAAGAAATACAAATATTATATGCAAAAGTTTATCTTAATCACTGCTTCCTTGTTTAAGTAGACAAATTGAATATTCATTAATTTTGATGTCTTTATCTCTAAGGAGGGTTCATTATGTTTATTCGGTCGATTTTGATCACGTCATAGACTTAGCAGAATCCTTTTCTCCACCATTGGCTGTATTCAATGGGGTGCCCTGCATTCAGGCATGGCTCTGCATCGCAGTTTGCATTGAAGAAGGCTGTGTTGGAGGTGGATGAGGGGGATCTTATTCTACTCCTTTTTGCAATCTTTCCAAAGCCCGTCTACTGTTTTCGGTCCATTGTGTTCCCAGAGCCCGTTTCAGTAATCCGAACTCGCAGGTATCAATTGGAGATGCATCGGGGAATCATACTGTAAGGGATTGCTCGTATTGTGGCTTCAGTCGCCATATTGGCCATGTACATCTGGGTCGCTCTAGCTGTGTGGCTCGATCCTTTTTCCTATGTATCCACACTTTCTTTTGTCTCTGCCGTACAATGCGGGAATATCGTCACAATACAAGGGTTCCAGTACATGCTCTCAATAAAGACAGCATTAATTCTGACCTTTGCAGTTACCTTCCTCAGCGGCAACTTTCATCTGTAGCTGTAATCCGCAACAATTATGAATCCCCTCGAAAAGTTTTCTTTGCATTCGCGGTACCACTCGGATCGTCCTTTGACATCAAAAGAGTGATAAAATATTGCCCTTGGCTTATTGGTATCACTAAGGTAGATCTATACCTCGTCCAAAGTAGTGACGTATTTCTATTTTTCTCCCAATAAATGGTGTTCGTAAAGCTTTCAGCAGTTGGTCTTTCCTTCAGCAACGTGTCGACGAAGTAGGCGATGAACGCGAGCTTTATGATGCTTTTCTAATTCCAGATCACGCCTAATTATCCGTGCAACCGTTGCCTGAGAAACTCCTACAGCCTGGTCAACCGCCCTTAGGGTGCTAAGGTTCTTGTCGACAATCATAGCCTTCACTTTCTTAATAACGTTAGGAGTTGCTGCCGGTCGTGGGTGTTGTTTTCGGGTTTCTGCCTTACCCCACTCTTGGCTGATGGGCTTCATATGACTTTCTGCTATTACCCGATTGACGTTGGACTTGCAAATATGAAAGTTATTGCGATTGTATTTTTAGCGGCATATTTACAACGCAACACAATTCTAGCTACCAGATAATCAACTACAGTCTTATGATCTCTGATTCGAACGCAACAACGCTGCGTTACGTGCACGTGCGTGATAGCGCGCCCTTGAAATCGACCCCGAATACCAACCTGAATCAACCCTCGCTATTAATACATTTAAAACTATTTGTTACTAGATCCTCCACTATAAATCTTTCTCTTGAAACCTTCAATTTATTAAAAAAACGTTGTATGAAACATTGCTTTAAAAATAATAAATCGTGCTGGACCCCTAATAATTTACAATATAAGAAATAATATTTTTTTACTACTAAAAAAAATATTAATTTAATGCAACCATTCACAAACCTAGAGAATATTCATTCAATTGTATCTTCTGTTTTAAATCATTTATCTTAATGTATCTTAATTTTTCATTGCTAGTGTAACTAATGATCGTATTTAAATAATTCTTCATAATAGCTTTCTTTATTGTTACACTTTGTGTTGACGCTAAGTGTAAAACATGGTTACTGAAAAATAACTCTTCAGTAATATTAGGCAGAGTGTTAGAATAAATAACCACAAAATTAAATAAATATATTTCATTCATTCTCATAAAATCACTGCAAATCACATTGCAATCACTGACGAGATTCATAGATTCAATATTGCAGGTAAATATATTTACATTCATTTTCTGGAATCATTTATCTCGTTTACGAATAAATAAAAGCCTATTGATTCGAATGTGTTATATGTACTTAAGTTAAATCAATAACTATTGAAATCAATAAGTTTCATAAACTATTGAAATAACATTACAAGAGCAATTCTGAATAATTACTTTAATTCAAGATACATTATATATTCGATGAATATTACTTTTATATTACGAAGTTGACTGGGTTTTTATATTGAACACAACTTACCGCATTCTTTCACACATTTCTTTTACAACAATGCACAAGTCTTCTCCCATGTATTTCACTGGCTTATTGTTGTAATTATTACAACAATCCAATGCATTGATTTACGCTCATTATTAATTATTATTAGTGAGAATTTTACTCTGACTTTTGAATTTTCACCACAGTTACTCAGGTATCATTTTTCATAATGTTTATATTTTACAATATTTCCTGTCTTGTGTAGGAAAACGTCCAAATGTGGGAATTTCTTACTTTCGCAAATTTTATGTAATCATGCACAGCATTAATATATTCAAACATTTTTGAAATTGTCTTTTAGATCCATTTCAAATAATCAAGATATAATCTGCATAACGATAATTGTTAAAAATATTCTAGTCCCATTTCAATATTTTCTTCTCCTACAATTTATTCTTCTATAATAACATATCGGGCTTCCCTTTGGGAAACCTTTGTCTTGCTTATTGTATCCTTAAACCTGATAATGTATCCTAAAACCTGAAATATTATTGGAAATTTTTAGATATTTTTTAAAATATTTTTTTGATTATTTTCCTCGTTTTTAGATTCATGGATATCCTCCTGTTTCAGAAGATAAGAAAAGAGAAAAGTTGATGAAAGGTAAGAATTAAAAACATTTTGTAGATATATCTTCAATTACAAATGTCCAGCCTTTCTCTTCAAATTCAGATCTACGAGCATCTTTAAACAAAGTGACAGTAATCTCCATATTCTCAGAAACCGGCCTTCTTCTAATCCTCTGTATGGGTTATGTATTGTTGGTTCTCATGCTTTGGACTGTGAGTAATAACGTCTGCTCATTCTAGTACAAACGACACAAAGCTTGTAGTATGGCCAGTTCCTGAGAATATGGAGATTACTGTAACTTTGTTTAAAGATCCTCATAGGAGTGTATTTGAAGATAAAGACTGGACATTTGTAATTGAAGACATTTTGTAGAATTTAAATAATGTAAGTTGAAGATACAGTAAAGAAGTTAAGTTAAAACACACTTTAACGATACAAGAGAGATTGATATACAACTTAATCAATGGTAATTCTGGATATATATATTATGAACTTTAATTCATGGAAACTATAATGGAAAAAGAATCTTTCGATAAGTTCAATTAAACATCTCCAACTTCTAGGATGTTTTAGAATTACTTTAGGTGCTGATTCCATGCTTTAGAATTAAGTATGGTCGTGCTTCAAGTATTTTGAACTCTGCATGACTTTACTCTTGTAATTCCAGAATGAGATTCACTAAAGAAACAATTTCACCAATTCTTCGATTCAATAAGGGTTTAATAATTATCTCCTACTGCCATTAAAGATATCTTGGAATAATAATTGGTGTATTAATGTTTCATCATTTAATTCTCTGTAATGATTTCTGTTTTAAAGAAGATCGTAAGCCACAAAAGGAAATAGATCCCATATTTTCGATATGAAGGAATATTAAAACTTGCATTAACATATGCAAAAATGGATTTTTTTTTATTTTGAAAAAAACAAACATACATCAGTATTAACCGATTCTTTATTACATGATAACAATGGAATATGTGTTCTCTAATCCACAACCTTTAATTCCGAGGTAATTCAAAATAATGCTGTGTATTAACTTGTGTGTAAATATTGAACATAAAATTTAACGACAACACACTTTGAAATAACAATATTTAAACTAACTCTTTAAATCAAATCATTTAACGTGCTGTGAAAATTGCTTAAAATCGAGAAATCAAAGGCAGCACATGAATAAATTGAAATTGCCTCTCTTGTTCGATTATAGGG
This sequence comes from Thereuonema tuberculata, assembly GCA_023159025.1. Taxonomy (NCBI): domain Eukaryota; kingdom Metazoa; phylum Arthropoda; class Chilopoda; order Scutigeromorpha; family Scutigeridae; genus Thereuonema; species Thereuonema tuberculata. The sequence continues at coordinate 5,029 of JAFIDM010000922.1, forward strand.
AAGGAGTTGGGAACAGCTGTTTCGTCCTTCATCGGACTCATCAGCCCAACCCCGCCTTCCCCGATAAAAGAACCAGAGAGGCAAGATCTTAAGTGAGGATCACCGTCACACCTGACAGTTAAGTTACTAGAAAGTAGGTGGCATTAATTGGACCAGGTGTTCCTAATAACGCCAGGTTGCAAAGTTTTTTTTTTATTTGGGTTCTCATATTTCTCCAGTAAAAGTTATCATATGTTTCATTATGGTATGCATCAAACAGAAGATTAAACTTTCTTGGTCATAATTTTCGTGTTTCGATACAATTTATTTCCAGACTTACAGTAATTTAAATGTTAAGGTGGCGTTATTTGGGCAGGGTACCTTACAAAAAATAATATAGATGCCTATATAAAGCTGGACAGTGATGTGGAATTTGGAAAAAGCCAATACAAAAAAACTATATCAATGTTCTTAGAAGATACAGCCAATTTATTTTCACGTCATCAGTGGCAAAAGTAGAAATTAATATAACTAAAATTTAGAAACAATTTAGAAAACAAAAACGCAATATTCTGTGATTTTCCTCTTTTTTATTCAGTTATGATATTAGTAATATTATTGTTAGTTTTTAGCTTTTAAGTATTTAAATATTTAAAGTTATTTACAAAAACACAAAAAACAAACAAACAAATAAATAATATAATAACAGATGTCAGTTACGAAATCAAACTCAAATCTTTCTAAAATTTAAGGATTTAATTTTGAGTTGTCATGAGATAAAAATAAAAATAAAAATATCTTTTGTTTTATTTTTTATAAATTTGAAATTTAAATTTATTTTGAAATTGTAAAATATATTTATTTATAATTTTAATTGGAAAATTATTATTTAGAAATTCTCTAAGATACTTTAAATTATGTAAAAAAAACCTTCAAATTGAGAAGTACTTTCAAGATATCTTTCAAGTTCTTGTACACAAATATTTTTATTTTTAAAATAAATTTAAACTGACATTGCTGGAGAATTTATGAAAACTATTAATTTTAAAATTAAATAAAAATGTCTTATAAACAATGTAATGTATGGAATTTGAGGATCAAAATATATTCGCAAATCTAAAAAAATCAATTTATTCCGGTTCAAATGTTTAGGTTTGTAGATGATTTATTAATTGATTGGACAATTGGGTATATAGAGGAAAAAATTTTTAAAAATTTTACAAAAAAACGAATGATAATTCTAAATTTGTTGATTTTTTAGATTCAGTTCAAAAATTATACAGTAACATAAAAACAAAAAAACAAAATTCTAAGATAATTAAGAAACATATTAGCATCTTAACATATTAGCATAGGATTTTTTTAAAAAATTATTCGACAATAATACATATATGAAATCTATCCTTGATTATTTGAGTTTAAATTATTTTTCTAATCACAATTAATCATAATTTTTGTATCTGAATATCTATCGATGATCAAAGCTTAAAAGTGTGAAAAAGAGACTTTCTTGCATACATATCTACACTGGTAATAAATTAAAACTGAACACCCCTAAGGAAGAAGCGTATTAGCACCGTATTTGTGTGTGGTACTGGTAGAGGACAGGAAATGGGATGATCAAAAGCGCAGCGCTGTGGAAGAATTAGGAACGAGTACTGGCCGTGGACAATCCGAGCCCCAGTCAGAAGTTGCTGACCTGCTGCAGGAGTGGTCGGCTGTTTCTGGCACTGCACTACGCGCAATAGTGGTGGTGAACTTTGTATACACGCCAGTACGCAGTAGGGAGCACAGTTTGTGCAGTTAAGGGAGTTTGAGCGAGGTCTGTGAGACGTAGGGTGGTCGTTGTGGAGAATCGCTCAACACGTTTGAAATGAAGTGTCCACTGTGCATCAGTATTGGCGCCGGTAGTCAGAGGAAGGTGTAGATGCTCGTCAGCATGGTTCCCATCGCGGATCGCACGGCAACTGCAGAACACATGATCATCACCAGTGTCCATCCAGGGTGTCAGCTAGGACCAGTTGCAACCGTTTGCTGGAAGCTGGGCTACGATCACGGGTGCCGCTCACCAGACTTCCACTCACGCCCTACCACCGTTCAGGCCGCCTTCAGTGGTGTAGCGAAACAAGCACCTGGAGGGATGAATGGCACATTGTTGTGTTTAGTGATGAGAGCAGGTTCTGATTCAGAGCTAGTGATGGTTGTTTGCTCGTGCGGCGTCAACAGGTGAGTGGTACCAGCCACAGTGTACACGACAATGTAGGACCAACGCCTAGCATCATGGTGTGGAGAGCCATAGCCTACAATAACTGGTAGGTTCGCCACTGGTTGTCTTACAGGGAGCATTGGGCAGTGCAGTGTACATCCAGACCATCATCCAACCGGTTCTCTTGCCATTCTTACAACATCAGAAAGATGTGCTCTTCCAACAGGACAATGCTCGCCCTCACACTGCTCGTGCAACCCAACGAGTTCTCCAATGAGTTCGTCAACTCCACTGCCCAACACGATCACCAAACATGTCTTCAATTGAGGATATGTGGGACTTGATTGAACAGCGTCTGGTCCGGCCTAGATACCTGCGACAAACCTTCATCAACTTTGCCACCAGGTGGAATGTGTGTGGACCTCGATTCCCAAGGATGATATCCGATACCTCTACGATCGTCTCCTTGCGAGAGTGCAGGCCTGTGTTGCTGCTGGAGGAGGGTACGCAGGGCACTGACATGGTCTTTTTACACAGACTGTAGCCGCTGTACAATCGGCGTATTATCTCGTGCACATTTACAGTGTATGTAGAATGTGTGAATAAAGTTTCATTATCCTAGGACCATGGCTTCAGGGTAATTTCATTTTTTATTTTCCACCAGTGTATTTCGGTGAATATTTAAATTAAAATATTAGTTTTATAAAAAAAATTAAGAAAAAGAAATAAAATAAAAAAAAATAGTTTTATAATAATTTTATTCCTTTTCGTTAATTTTAAGAAATTAGTTTTAGAATAAAAGTAAGAAATGGTAAAAAATTTAGAAATAAATAAATAAATGGAAAATAAAAGCAATTAAAAAAAGGAATAATAATAAATAAAAACACCAAAAAACAGAAAACAAAAACCAATATATTACTGCACTACTTTCTAATCTTGTTAAACCCCTTTTGCGCATAATTACAAATATAAAGAATAATTTGGAACAGAACCTTTAATTCATGATTTATTTTTAAAATTAAATATTACTAAATATTTAAATATTACTAACTTCTCTATCGTGAATTACGGAAAATGTAATTGGACTACGAGGTAAATATTTTGTACTGTTAAATACAACACAATACATCATTTCAGAAACCATTTACAGGAACTTTATTGGATATGGAGAAGATAGACAATGAGAAACAATAAATGACTAGATCTTTAAGTGATGTAGTAGTTACACATTATCTATAATAAATCATTATTTAGTTTTCTGTTCTGTTCTATTTTCTACTAATGTCTCTAACAAACCAAATTTTTACGCCTTCCTGTTTTATTGTTATAGAAAAATTATGAAATGAAAGAATTACCAATTGCCTTCAAAGCTGAATATCTCTCGATTATCAAAGCTTAAAAATTTCAAAAAGGCACATTCTTGGATTCCCATATATTTCTGAGATTATTCCAATTAAAATATTAGTTTCATAATAAATCAAGGAAAAATAATAAAAGGAATAAAAAATACAGGAATAATAATAAATAAAAAAAGTAGGTGACCACGTGAAAAAAATCAAACGTCCATGACCACTCCCTGACCCCCCCCCCCCCCACTACCACCAAAATTAAAAACACCTTTAAACGACAGAAAACGCCTTGGGGTCAGGGAGTGGTCCTAGAGGTCCGATTTATTTACACCGGTCACCTACTTTTTGATGCTGAATGGTGATGGTTTCATTCGAATATCTCTAACCGTTTCGCCGCTACAGAGTGTGACAGACATACAGGAAAAAAAGCAAGAGCCGTCCCCTACAGGAAAGCTGTAACCTCATGGCCGCTAAAAAAACGTTTATCAATTTATTACTAGACAATATTCTAATATTACTTGCCTTTTTCGCATTATTACAGATGTAAAGAAGAATTTAGAAGAGAAGCAGAGGTCGGTGCAAATGAGAAAAATTCCATGGTTCGATAGACAACTGACAGTAGAACACAACTACATTGGACTGAGTCTCATTAAAGAAGATGACCAATGCAGAGAAAGAAAAGTGACAGAGATTAGTATGGATGATCTTCTACAAATACTGAATCAGGGTAAAAAGTACACTTTGATTGAAGGAAAACCTGGATTTGGTAAAACAACCATAGCTTATAAAATAGCCCAGTCATGGGTTGATGGAAAGCTTCCTTCTTTCAATTTTGTTTTTACAGTTGAATTAAGAAAACAGTTAACGTTTAGTTCAGTTAAAGGGTTTATCTCAGATTATAATAATACTCACCTTAGTGGTAAAGAATTTCACACAGAGGACATTTTAAAAGCAATGGAACATTCTAAAGTTCTATTTATTATGGATGGAGCAGACGAGATACTTTATTCACAGAAAGCAAATGTCACCAAATTCATTCAAGAAATTGAAAGGATAATTAATTTCCAAGTGGTCTTAACCTCTAGACCAACAGGGATATTACAAGAATTGAACCTGAATTTTTCAGAGAAAATAATTCTCAGGGGTTTTTCTAATGAGGGTAAAAAAGCTTTCGTGACTCAATACTTTGGAAGGAATTCTGAATCAAAAAAAGCAGATGACATTTTAGAAAAAATAGAAAATAAAGTATCAGATCTGAGTGAATGCCCAATGATGTTGCTGTTATTTTGTTTTCTGTTAGAAAATCAGCCACAGCATTATCAACTTCCTGTCACTTTTACAGATATATTAAAAGAAACTATCAACTTTATTCTAAATAGATATGTACTGAAAGATGCAAAAGAAAAAGTAACAGCGAAACTAGATTTTTTTGAAGAGGTATCTATTAAAAAAACAAAACAGATACAGGAGGAATTATATTCAGTCGGTGAAAAATTATTCAGTGCAATAATGGAGAACAAAATAATTTTCACTGAAGCGGAAATTCAAGGAAATACACTTGTTGAAGCTGGATTTTTCATAAGATTACCTGGTGATGAGTATTTTCTAGAACCCTTTCATAAATTATTTAGTGAGTTTTTGTGTGGATTTTTTTTATTTAAGTTATTTCTGATGAATAGAGAAAATTTCCATCAATTATTTAGAAAATTTTTATATGAAGTAGAAAAAGAAGATTCACTAATAATTCCCTTCCTATGTGGTTTATTAAAAGAAAAATCAGTAGAAATTCTCGAAGTAGTTCCAGAATGGTTCTTTTATGGCAATTGGACTAATTACTTAATTCTATGTTATGAATGTAGTCCCTTCTTATTTGACAGGAATGATTTGTTAAAACTAAACCCACCAGACTTACATTTGGATGTAACCATTGTTAATCAGGATGTAATTGTGTTAGAAAAAGAATTCAGACCAATTTTAAAAAGAAATTTCTTTATTAACAAACTTAAGTGGACTAACTTGAATATCAATGTACTTCATTCGTTTTCTACCAAGAATTTTGGTCTGAGTTATTTCCAACAACATTCCTGTAATGTAGTGAGAATCTACTTTCCTTGCCAATTTGATAAATGTAGAAAAAGTGAATGTTCTCAGATGCCTTTCAGCCAATCAGAGATGAGGAATTTAATGCATGAAATTTTAAAGCTGAAACCATATTCAGTTCATATTTATTTCCCTCACTGTGAACAATCCATGTATGCAATGTTAGAAACAATTTCAAAAGAAAATTGCTGTTTGGATGAGTTGGTCTTATACAATTTCAGTTTGAAACAAAAAGATATAGAAATTGTATCAGAAATTGTTTTACAACAAAGATTAAAGAAATTGGATTTATCAAATGAAATGACTCATTTGGCTTTAGAAGAAAAAATTAAAACAACTCTCAAAATGCATCAACTGATTAAGACAATAGAAAACGTTGATTGTGTACTGAAATACTTACATTTACGTGATGTTTACATTGCTAAAGATGAGTTCAATTCACTTATGGATGCAATATCCAGATCAAAGACCCTGATTACACTTCAGATTGTTTTCACTTCTCCATTCGGAATTATCGTTGATTTGAGTAAATTATGTAACAGAGGAAAACAATGGGATTATATAGAACTTCGAAACGTAGAAGTGATTATATCTTCTGATTCATCTCTTTACATTGATTCCTTATATTTAGAAAAATGTATTTTAGAGGAAGAGAGTTCAGTGAAACTTTTTGCTTTGTGTGAAATGAAGACTTTACGGTGTGATAGTCACTTAATAAATGCAATTTGTCGTAGGAGAACATTAACCCCATCTTCTTCGAAAGCAATTACTGAGATACTAATTCAGGATGAAACATTAGACATTTCCCCTGAAATATTTGTAAAGTTTCCTAATTTGGAAAGGCTCAGTTTTGATTTTAGAAATGGATTGAAAATTAATGAATCTAACAGAAGAAATTTCATTGCTCTTCTGAAGGAAAGGGAAATTTCTCTTAATTTATTCTTTCTTCTGACGTTCGATACAAAAGAATATTTAATGATTATTGATTTCATTTCGGAAAGTCTTCAAAGTATCATCAGAACATCAAATCAATTTAAGGAAATTGAGATATTTATGATACAATTTCTGCCTCAATCGAATGTTTTAAATGAGGTCAATGTTACTGAACTCACTAAAAGAGAAACAGAGGAAGTGTTGAAATATATTTCATTATTTGTTCCCTTTCTACAAAATGGTTTTATTAATATTTTAATTATAATCATTCGACAGTCCAAGCAGAGAGGACACATTTTAGGTCCATTTCTAAACATAGAAAATTATTTCTCAGAAGATGAGTTTGAAATTCAGTATCATTATTACTATGACAATTGGAATTGGTTATATGATGCGGAATGGATCATTAAAAAGAGACAAAGAAAATAAAATCAGAAAAGTAAAATTAGAACAAAAAGAAATTATCTCTCTTTTCTGAGTTTTTTAAAGAAACGACTACAGAAATGAACTCATTTTCTAAGGTGAGAAAGTTGTCAGAATACTACGTGTACTTTTAGATAACTCAAATTATCAGATATTTTTGATTCATTGTTGTATAAATTATTCAATTCTTTAAAAGGGTTTTGGTAATCAAATTTCAGCTATCACTATTGTTAGTTTTTTATCATTTTTAATTGAAAACAATTTATCGTAAGGATTAATAAATGAAAAATGCTCAAAATATAACAATGAAATAACCATGATTGATTTGGAATATTCTTATTTAAAAATGAAGAAGGAATGATTTTTCTTTTCCATTAATGAAACAATGAAGACAATTAAAAGTTAAATAATTATTCCAGGGAAATTATCATTTGTACATTCTTTTAATTTGCTTTGTGTTTGCAAGTCTTTCATCTGAGAGGAAAAAAAAGTCTACTATTTTTTACAAAATCTTTTAATATTTAACATAAACAAATGTTACAAATTTCAAATTCTATTTAATATATTTTGTAAAATCCATTTTGTCATTTCGGATTTAAATGTTTTAAAAAATATCAAAAGAAAACATATCTGGAAAAAATGTACAATTAGCCCTTTTTCGAACATTAGTCGAAATTTCTTATCAATTTCAATTTTTTTATGTTTAGAAAAGATCATTTGTTAAATTGAACATCAACGAAATAACAATCATTCAGATTTTAATTCAATTTAATTCAAAATTGTTTTTACTGTAATTGATACTGAATTTCAATTTCTTTCGTACAAATTTGCTTCCAATATGATGACTAACTATGCGTTTCTTTACATAAATAAATTTGTAACTTTAAGAATTTTTTTCATAAAAGGACATTGACTGAAAAAGACACTCGTAATTAAATTCAATTGAATAATATTATAATAATATTATAATAATATAATGATATAATAATATTATAATAATATTATATTCAAAATAATCATTTTGAATAATAAAGATAAAGCATTTTGATGAAAAATATTTCACTGAATGTAATTATAATGACATATATTTTCTTTTACTGACTGAGTATCTTGTTCTATTGATAATTAAATAGAATTCTGTTTAAATCCATTCTAGAAATAAAGTAATCTATTGTCATTTTAACAATATTTAATGAACATTTTTTTTTATCTGAAGGATTTTGAATGTAGTAAATTAAATAAATAAAAATGGATTATAAAAATTCTTTAAAGTTTTAAAAAACAATTGATTTCTTTTATTATTTTTTAAGTAAACTGTGACATTGTTATAAAATATTTTTCAATGTAGTTATTTCAAAATATCATTGATTCTTATTGTGAAAGCTTTTACTTGAAATATATTTTTGTACTTTTCTCGTAATTGCTTTTGGTTGTGTGATTGATTATTATTTCTTAATGAAAGATTCGATTATGTACTAATCAGATTTTGTTTATCAGATTATTTGGAATAAATTTGTAATTATTATAAAAGTAAATGTGATTATTCTCTATTTTATTGTCAGTACTTACATTTCCTTCCAATCGTACACATTTTCTAACTAAATTTAAGAATATAATTAATTATATTCAAAAATGTAATTAAATAGAACATTGAATTTCAGGACTTGAAGAACTGTTATCCAGTTATTCTAACATCATTTACTAAAAAGATACTGAAAGAAATATTTTACTTTTGTTTTATTATTGGAATAGATTTCTTTTAATGATAAACTACAAATATCCAAAGATTAAGCAAATGTAAAAATGTTACAATTATTTTTGTTAGATGGATTCGAGAAGATTTGAAAAGACTTGATTTCAGATATGTTCAGATTATTACAAAACCTGTCAATAAACTTTTAGTTTTTAACTTTCAGAATGTTCTTCAATCAGTAATTAGGAATTTAATTTTTTTCCATTGTCGTCATATCTTTTTGTCTAAACTTCAATTCTAAGTAGATACAAATATTTCTCGGATTATTTTGACAGAAATCCATGGTGTTATTTTGCACGTAAATGCATATTTTGATATTTGTTGAATTTTATCGCATGTTTAGATGCGTTATAGTATTAGAGCATAAGAATTGAAGCTCTTACCAATCCATCGACCTTAAAACTTAAAAATCCAAGATCTGTCCCAGAAATTGAGGTTTTTACTGAGTGAAATGATGATCAAATGCACAATTTCTGCTGCAGAATTTGGTGCTTAAATTCCCTAGGTAGGAAATTGGTAGCGGACAATTGATCTCTTTTCTAACAATAGTCGAAAATTTTTATATCCATGTTTGGAAAAGACCGTTAGTTAAAAATGGATAACGGGTTATTCCACGTCAAATCAGCAAATGCCTCTCAGGTGACCCTCTCCGATTTTAATGAAATTTGGCAGAAAGGTACCTTCACTCCTTATATGAAAGCCTACCAAATATTATTGTCATAACCTTAACCATTTCTGAGAAATAGCATTCAGAAGTAAGGTCTGCAAATTGTAACTGGTTTTCCATAAACTTTTCGGGCATTTTTAAAGCCGTATAAATAAAGAACAACTTGAGTCACGAAAACAAGCTTTCATAAACTGAGAGTATTTATATGTATCATAATAAATAATGCATTAAAATTAGTTATAATCTTTTAGTTTTCCTGAGATAGGCTTACAAAGTAGGCATTTTGTAATGTTATCGAAAACAAAAGTGAATTTTTAATCCTTCACAGCTTTTGAAAATAAAGATGGATAAGTATGAATTTTTTGTAAAAAAAATATGAGGTTCTGAAATTGGCAGTAAAGTGAAAAGTAGCAAATTTGGCTTATTTTCAATCGACTATTCAGTAACGTAGACAATTGAATTTAAAGTTGAAATTTTGTCCAGAGTTTCATATTCATACAATGAAAATATGGTATAACATTCAAAACCCTACCTAAATCCTTTCCCTTTCAAACTTAAAAGAAATGGAGTTACGCTTTTGGGCAAAAAAACAAAAACAAGTTGAAATGGTTTTAAGAAGTAAAAATCTATTTTATAAGTGACAGTACCGTACTTCTTCTTCAATTCCCATCTGCTTCTTAACTTATTTGTAAAATAAATACTTCTTCAACGCCTCTTACTATAGTAAAACATATATTTAATACGAATTTTCGGAAGATAATTCCTTTCTTCCTTTTTCAAGTTTTTTGATTATAACAATATATTTTCAGGTGATATCATTCAATTACACATCTTGTACATAGTTGTTAACAAATATTTCTCGCCTATAAATTCTACAAACATTTATTATTTCAATTAACGTTATTCACAATTGTTTGAACTCTTCAATTATTACTCCTTTTTTGTTTTTGTTCATACAATTCCTTACCATTTCATTAGTTAAGTATACAAAAACATTCTCAACCTCTAAGCCTTTACATCTGTTAAAATTTATATTTCTTGTGTTTCTTTTAATCAGATTTTCCAATGACTTCCTTGTTTTACCATCTTTTTCTAACATCAAAATTTTGACTTCATCCTTAATACAATGCCCTTTTTTATAACAATGATCTGCTACGTCTGATTTATCTCTTAATTTATTTTTAATGCAATATACATGTTCAAGGACCCTCTCCCGGATCGTTCTTTTGCTTTCTCCAATATAAATTTTACCCCAATGGTGACATTCTAATTCATAAATCAATCGCATATTAGCATTATGTTCATTCACATTTACCTTACGACACAATATATTCTTCAATTTGTTGTTATACTCAAATGCAATCTGTATCTCAAATTTCTGACAAATCTTCTTTAAAACCCAACTATTATTATTTAAATAAGGGATTATTACTGTTTCTTTATTTTTGCTCATATCCAATTCTTTAATCTTAAATTTATCATAATCATTTAATGCTTATTTATAAATCTATTCTCATAATCATTTTTCTTCAATGAAGTCAACTTTAATAACATCTATGTAGGGAAAATCTATTTTAATACAATATTAAATATAATACACTGCTGTTTGTAAAAAATGCAACACCATGAAGGAATCATCAGAATTAAACGAAATTTGCAGCAAATGTCAATTATAGGATGTTATGCAAAATAGTAAAGTTTCAGAGCCACCGCGCAAGCGTGGCGTTCGCAGCGTCCTCTGAATTGATGCTGAAAGCGTATAAATAGAGGGCTGTAGCGGAACGTTTACAATAGTTAATGATTATTTGTTAGTGGCGAACGTTTAGTGAGACCCAAGTATGCCTCCACTTTGTTTATTTATGTGCAGTCGTTGGTTTTCATTTATTAAAATTTACTTATATTCACTTAATTAAAAATACGATTTAAATTTACTTAAACCAGAGTGCAGAACGCGCGGCCCGCCGGTACATTTGTTGCGGACCGGCAGATTCAGAATCAATGCTTAGGACTTTTTGTATTTTTTGTTTTACTGCATAGGTAAATTGTTTTGCTTTACGCTTCCCATAAGTGTGTTTATAACTACTAGATACAGGTTTCAATGGTGACACTCCTAAAACTGAAGCTGACGCATTCAAGTCTTCTTTAATTTCAGTGGATGGTTCATTTTACATTGTTTAAGTCAGTGGTGCACAACCTTAAGAAGTCTGAGGACCAATATTTTTATGAAAGGTGTGATAAAGGGACACAGCATATCATCCCCCAACCCTTATGACATCTTACTAATTAATAATTTGATAATTACATTTATTATAATAAGTATTAAATACAGTAATTTATATAAATGTCTTACTAATTAATGATTTGAAAGTGTCCTTTATAATAATAATCTATTTTATTAAAATCTTTTATTTCTCTGTCTGTCTGTCCGACGCAATTTTCTGTGAGAATGGAAAATGGAAATAATTCTTACAATGAAACGTCCGCGACAGCAATCGAACCTGCAACCTTCTGATCCGAAATCAGACGTCTTATCCTTTAGGCCATGGGACTACAACTCTCTTTATATTGTTTTTTTTTACTTATGTGTCCTTCCCCTTCCCCCCATCAATAAGGAATGTATTAAACCTTTTTTTTTGAATCTCAAGATTGTTTATTTATTTCCCATCCGTCTGTTTATTTGTAATTCGAAATGACAATTAGAACTATTATTCCCGAAACATTGCAATATTTTAAATATTCTTACCTAATGTGGTATTCTATGTGGTATTGAAAAACAAGCGCGTGTACACGAGATATGTTGGAATAAAGAAAAGAGAGTCAAGAAAGAAAGAAGCAGTATTTCTATTAGATAGAATACTGAAAAATCACTATTTGTAACTCAGAAACCATCATTATTTGGAACTCAAGAACCACTAAAAAGTATCAATTGGAATAAAAAAAAAAGAGTCAAGAAAGAAAGAAGCACTGTTTCTATTAGGTAGATTACTGAAAAGTCACTATTTGTAACTCAAAAACCTGGAATACGTCAAAGTCAAGAAACTCACGATAAATATACGGCTCATCAACCAAGATGACCAGAATCAGAGAATTTTTGCCGAATATTTGCTCAGAATACGAGACAATCGAGAACCACATAAAGAAGGAATGATAACATTGCCTGATAATCTTTGCCGCGGAATAGAACAATTCAACCAGTTCATAGAAAAAATATCTGAAATCAATGAATGGGCAATTCTAACTCCGAAGAACGAAAGTGTTGATAACATCTATCGAATGATAAATCGAAGAATATAAGAAGAGACTTTAGTCTGTTACGGACCCGTTACCCAAGCAAAAATGGGTTTAAGGTCGACATACACAAACAAATAACAAAACAAAAAAAACAAAAAAAAAATTAACAACATCAAGTCTAAAAACTAGAAAAAGACCGGTCATGAGAATAAAAACACCAAACAATAACAATACCATTAAGAAACAACAAAGCAACCACCGCAAAAGAAAGAGATACCTAAAAGTTAAAGCAAATACAAAACCTACAACAAAACACATTACGACCAATCGTGTCGACTAGTGAAGGGATGCAGACGGCAGGACCGCACCCGTTCCAGATGGGCCGTCAAAGACCCTACCCATCCCGGACGGTAAAGTTCGCAAACCACCCGCTGCATTGCTCCTTACACCCGAGAAGACAGGGTTGGTCACATACAAATGAATTTAATTACATTTCATTTACGTTTTAACTAATAATGAGTAGTGATGTACCAAAAAAAAGTGAATGTACTTAAATTCATAATGAACAAAGTATATCATATTTTTTGTTAAATTTTAAAAAGCATACTTTTTATTTTCTTAAAAAAAGATTGGTTAATAAAAGTAGGCATGGGAATGGCACCTCCAGAAAAACTAAACTAAAAACAAATACATATGAAAAATAAAATAAATAAAATTCTTGTGCTGCCCTCCGGCATTAAAGATTGGTTAATGTTAGTGAAAAATCTGTAAATAGAATCTGTTTCCATTTTCTGAATAGTTAATAAATAGGATGTTATGTATATACAGTCTTCTATTTTTCTATTTCTTCAACATTTTATATGACAATTAAAAATTCGTTGGTTAATAATCCTTATGAAGACCAGTCTAAGAATATCAAATATAATATTTTAAAGAAATACGAATTGATTTTAACTCTTTACTAATATTGTAGATGTTATTCTCTCATTATTCTTTATCATAAATCAAAACACTTTAAAAAAAAATAAAACAATGAAATTAAAAATTGTTTCAGTTGGCTTTAGAACTGAATTAAAATAAATTAAAAGAGAAATTAAAGGAGTTTTCATAGTAAGGATTTGTAGGGCTGTAACATAATTTTCAGAATATATTTAAAGAAACTTAAATAATGAATTAAAATAAGTTGACGAATGAGGAATGATTCATTATATGGAAATGAATCTCAGTTTTATATAAGTTGAAAAATTTGGATTTTATACAGAATGGGGAATTAGTCACGAACTTTTTTGATAATTCTTTATTTAAAAATTTTATTTTGAGATTTTATATGCAGCAATTAGAAAATTAGCCAAATGAAATTAACATCACAATAAAGGCGTAAGCGCCGAGAAGTATGTTTTTATTGTGATGTTGTGATGATGTATGCACGTTAAATTTGTTATTATATGTATTTTTTCCTACAATTTAATTCTTTATCAGCTAACCGTCTGCTAGCGGGTATTGATTGATTGGTCTTTGTTATTCTTAATTTATATATATTTATTTATTACAAAAACTCAGCACACAATATTTTTAGTATTTAAATTTGCTTTTTTAAATACTATGCAAATTTTCAAGAAGTTTTTTTCGTCTTCTCTTTCTCAAGCGAACATACTCATGCTTATTTTGGAAAATAATACAACGACAAAGTGGGTTTGAACATAAAAACAATTTGAAAACACGTTTATGCAATAATTTCAAATGTTTATTACAATGACATATCAACTTATTTAATTTCATTATTACGCTAAAATAATTTAGGACCTTACTTGTTTCGCAATAAAAATAAAAATAATATCAATAATTAAGAACATCAATTGTTACCGGTTCATTCACATCAGTTTTTACTGTATCTCTTACTAACATTACTGTGGAAGGGTCTACGTTGGCCCCTTCACATTTATTGAAATTTTTTCCTTTACTGTTTTTTATTGTACAACTTTCTAAAATTTTCCTAATTCTTAAATCATTTTCTTTGTATAAAATTTTGATATTACTGCTCATTATACGACCCTTTCTTAAGCAATGGTCCGCATTGTATTATTTTTCAAAATAAGCATCAGTATCTTCGCTTGAGAAAGGGAAGACGAAGAAACTTCCCGAAAATTTGCGTAGTATTTAATAAAGCAAAGTTAAATACTAAAAATATTGTGTGCTGAGTTTTTGTAATGAAATATATCAGGAGTAATGAAAAGGAAGGAGTTTTTAGAAAAATAGAGAAATTTACATATATTTTTGTTTTTAATATGGAGGGTCGTTGTTTTGTTGAATTTTTGTTTTCTTTAGATGTGTTCTGAGATCCCTGAGTTGTAGATACTAGGAAAATGTATTTGTATTGTCATCTACCTTTAAAAATACAGTGACCGTTTCTTGCAAATATTACGGTCACCGTAATTTTAAAGGTAAAAAGTCGGCAGCCATAATTAACGGTTAGCTATCGTTTTTTCAATAGTCAACTTCTTACAATGTACAGCTGATGATGGTTATGAAACAAGAAATATCTGTTCTAAATTTCCGGTATCAAAAATTCTAAAAAAGCTCAATAAATCTTATTTCTATGCGTTTATGTTTTTACTGCGATGTTATTATAATTTATAGGCTACACTTTAACTTTGTTGCTGTCAAATGAAATTAATGTCCATCTGCTGTTAATGACAGTTACAGAGTAAGAAATCCAGCGTTTCTTAGATAAGTAACTACTTATAAAATTCTCTTCTTCCACACTGCATTCTTTGATTTATAAAAATAAATCATTTCTACACAAGATATCCGGCCTCTTATCACATTTGCAGTCACAGCAGCGGATATTAATCACGTGTCCTATTTCCTGCAGCCATTACAATCTTTAGATGTATTTCAACGTATCAGTTAATTCCTCTAAAGCAAAGGTAACTAAACTCTCATGTACTTTCATATACTCATCAAGAAGAAATTTATATACTAAACGTCCCTCTAAAATCCCTTTTTTAATCCCAATTCCTCAATTTCATCACAGCTACCAAATCAAACGGAAAACTTCTTAAGGAAACGACAGGAAACATGATTTTTAGAATAAGATCAGTTCAAGTTGGTTTGTTCAAAGTTAAATTGTAACAGAGCCTCCATTGCAATATTTTTCACAAAATCTAAATATGTTTGGGGACCTTTGTTCGTTCTTTAAAATATTGACACTGAATTAAGAAAATCAATATCATTTATTAGAATGAGATAATTCATACATAAATTGGAAACTTTTCAGAGAGAAACTATAAAAAATCCAAACTTCAAAATTAAAAAATTCTTTTAAATCATTTATTTTTTATTAAATTTAGAATATTTCTGTTTTCTTAAATAACTAAATATTTTTTGATCTAAGCAAGATTTTGTTACCAAATATAAAAACAAAATCTAGATGTTATTTATTGTATAAAAAAATACTGTTTTTATTGATAATTAATCTGATCAGTATAAAATTAATAAGTACTGATTTGTATTTGCTTGATTTTGAAATATCACACCTTATCAATCATTTGAAATTATAAATTGGAATGTTTAAAAACAGCAAATTTTAATCTGAGTACTTTCAAATTTTGTAAGAATTTACTTTTATAAATGCACTGAATATTTTGTTTACTTAGTCCTGTAAAGTTGAATATCAAATGTATGTCAAACTTGCTTTTCTAAATTGTGAACATTTTAATTCAAAGGTTTAAGTTGAAAGAAAAATGGGAAAAATTATTTTTTAACTGCTATTGTTATTAAAATACACAGATTCTGGAAATCTAGTGTTATGAGTGTTATTTTTTGCTTTCAAAGAGAATTACAGTATGCGCCAAAACAAGCAGTACTGAAAGTGGAAACTAAGCTTTAATAAGGGTAAACATTTTCACTGACCGCTGTCTGTATAAAAAATACGTTCAAAATGATGTCCATTATGTTTCAAAGAACATTCATACCGTTCACGTAGATTTTCAAACATATTTGTAAACAGAGGTTGTTGCAGTTGATAAAAGATCTTGTCTCGTACTTCCACAATTGTTGTCGTTAGGTTCTCCTTAAAAACGAACTACTTTAGCATAACCACATGTAGCGATCGAATGGTGAAAGGTCAGCTGAATGATGTGGCTAAGGAAAAGTTGTTCCACTGAAAATTATGCATTCCTCAAAGTGTTCCTGGAGTCCGTAGGAACAGAAATAATACTCAACAATCAACACTTTTTCCCGTGTTATGAGAACCATTGCTGCAACACTTCACTCACCACTGCATCTACAATATAATTGTAAGTAGTTGAAATAAATGAAGCCCTGATTGCTTGCCCGGTAACCCCGTACAGCAACGACCATTTGAGCACTGATTGTTTTGACGCATGCTGTATATCAAAGGATGAAACAATATTACTAGGGGAGACCGGGGTCAGTTGGCATAAGG
This sequence comes from Thereuonema tuberculata, assembly GCA_023159025.1. NCBI lineage: Eukaryota > Metazoa > Arthropoda > Chilopoda > Scutigeromorpha > Scutigeridae > Thereuonema > Thereuonema tuberculata. The sequence continues at coordinate 22,117 of JAFIDM010000922.1, forward strand.
GGCTAGTTGGCATACAGCTTCTATTTCCTGCCACTGTATAGGTAGAGTGCTGACATCTTGATGGTGGGAAGTGTATGTAAAGGTGCACCATCCACTGTGACTTTAGTTTGCTTGGAAGCTTCACGAAGGAAGTGACCCCTGTTTCATCGTTTTTCTGACTGATGAGTAAATTTTTTCATCGTAAATTTTTTTGTTCTGGTGAACATGTAGATCGAATTAAGGTACTGCTGATGGCGGTTCTCGAAAGAGTGGATAACTGTGGTTGCATGCATGTATCATAATCTTTTGTTTCTGATGTTTGGGATTGTGTGGTATCCATTTTGTTTTGGAAATCCCTGTGGGGCTAGTTGGCATAGTTAGGTCAGGGTCAGTTGGCAAAGCTATGACAAATGGTAAAAAAGGGGAAAAACTGGAGATGGCCAGACGAGAAGACTAAATTTGGTACGACCAAACTAAAGTTCTGCGAAAATTCAACCCTTCTGTTCAAATAACTCCTACATTTGTGTTTGATATCAAACAACAACTATAGGTAGCTAAGAATTCATTGTTTGTTCATACATTTAATTTAATTTGTCATACAGTTGTTGTTTTTTTTTTTTGGTTCAAGTATTATTAAAATAAAATTTTTGATAAAATAAAAAATTTTTCTCGAAAATTGCTGTGTTCTGCTCAAGTACCCCTATCCATAGCACGTTATGCCAACTCGCCCCTAGGGGTATGCCAACTAACCCCGCACCCGGGGTTAGTTGGCATAGCCTAGTTTAGGAAAAGTGTTTTGGGGGTTCCCAAAACAGATTTAATTAATGGGTCCTACATAATTTTGTAGTCAAAAAGATAAGCTATCCGCCACATTCACCAGAATCCCCCTAAGTGTTGCACAAAAAAAAAAATAGAAAAATCAAAAATTAAAATCTATGCCAACTAGCCCCGGTCTCCCCTACTGAAGAGTTAATATTATTGCTTCAATCAGTGCAACTTTTAAGTAATTTTAAATGCAAACAATCACAGTGTAAGTTCTTTTCATTCAAATACTCTATATTAAAAATTGTATTTGCAGTTACCCTGTATGATGTTGGAAATTTTAGATCAACGATTCATCAAGAGGATTCTACTTCCTTAACTTGGTGCTAATGCTATTTCCAACTTTATCTGTTGTTGGAATAATTTATCTCGAATAATATCGATTTAGAAGTTTTGAGGCTTTAGTCAGCATTTATTGTTATTACATGCAATTTTAGCCCCAAGGGCCTTCAAATGCCTATAGTGGGATACTTAAGTTAACATCCTATTGTCCTGTAGCAGAAAAAAATTGAAACATCTGTGTTAAAACATTTGTATTTTCATGAAAATTAATGCATAAATTTAGGTACCTTAATGAAAAATCAACTGTTGACTATTATACATTTCTTAACCAATGTCACATTTCCTTTCCGTTGAATAACAGTAATTTTAATTCATTATTAATAAATTCCTTAAATATGTCAAAAAGTATTATAATCGAGAGAAACATTTTACTCTTTAGAAATCCTAATGACTGATGTTTTTTATTTCTTTAGAATGAGTTCAAAATGTTTCCGAGTGAGTTTGAATAGTGTTAAAGGAGACAAGAAATATGTTAGGGCTCAAGGATTGGAAAGTCTCAGAAGAAATGGTAATATTTAACTTAATCTCTAAGAAAGTGTGTTTTGAAATAAGAAAAACAGGAAAATGGTAAAACATTTATAACATTTTGACAGTTTTGGAAATCACGAAAAAAAATAGGGAATTGAATGTTCTATGAGAAGTAAGTTTTGAGTCAAGAAAAATAATTGAAAATCCTACATCAGTGTTTTTTAACTTTAAGTAACAGATGCAGTACAGGCACTGCCTTGTAGTCAAGGCGGCGACCTGCTACGAGACAGATGTGTCTGAATCTAGGTTCGAATCCCAGAATCATCGATTTTTTTTTGCTTTCCTGTGTTTGTCTGCTATGAGCCAAATCATAATGGTTTCCTGAGGAAGGCAACGTAGAACCACCTCAGTAATTATGCCAAAAAATATTGCGGAAAACACTTAAGATTAATCCTGTCCAATGATTGTAAGAACACACATATAAACACCTACAAAAAACAAAGTATCAGCTTATGTTGGAAATGATAATAAATGATATTACAGCATATAGAGGATACAATATGTAAGAATTGCGTGTTTTCTTTTGTTTTCTTTTTATTTTCTTTGGTGTTACATGATAATATTTTGAGATTATCTTTTTTATCCAATCGTTCTAAGGAAAATGATGGATTACATTCTCTGACTATTCTATTTGGGTTGGCCAAAAAGTTCGTTCGGTTTTAAAATAAAAATAAAAGACAAATTTTTCATTTTCACCAATAATTTTATTGAATAACGTCTTCAACGGTTTGTGCCAATACCTTCTGCCATCTTTCAGGCAACTTCATAATTCCATCTTTCCAAAACTTTTAATC
>JAFIDM010000923.1:0-24576 GCA_023159025.1 Thereuonema tuberculata
ATAATCTTTTAAAAAATAATTAAAGAGATATAAAGTAGAATTTGCTCCTGTTCGTTTTGTGGGTCATTCCATGTCATACGAGCAATGGTTTGAAAGAAAACAAACTTAACCATCTCAAATGAAGGTTCCATGTATTTTAGATATTGCAACTTTCTAAAACGCAATTTTTAGTTTTTTCTCTTAAGTTCAGAACACTTTAAAGTTGAGGATATACAAGAAACTATGCTTGGATTAGAAAATCTTGGCACTCAGGTCACAATTACCTTTGTAAATCAAAATATTGTAAAAATCTTGGAAGATAATTTAAGTGATTAATAATCTTTCTTTTGATCATTTAATTAAGTTTTTTATATTTCATATTTAATATAATCATTAAATTTTACTTTTTTAAATGTAATTATTATATTTTCATTTCACGCAAATTTAGAAAACTACATTGTTAAATTAATAAAATGCCAACACATAATTTCAAAATAAAATTTTAGTTTAAAAACATATGTGTATTGATGAGGGGATACCACACAGGAGCCCGAAAGCTTAATGCTAAGTATTTTACCTTTTTTATCAACAAAAATTTTATTTTGAAATTGTGTTGGCATTTTATTAATTTAATCATTTTATTTCACACACTTTAAAAATGTTTTAAAACTAGATTATATTCATGTAAATTAAGAGTTATCAACCAAAGGGTTTCTTTTGAAAATTTGAAGTATTGCCACAATTACAGAATTAGAAAACAAATAGCATGAAATTGAAAATAATTATATAATTATAATAGGACGTCTTTAACAAGCTTCTATATTTCGGATAATTAAGGGAAGAAAAATCAACTTCGAAATACACAATAAGCCTCTAGAAGATACAGTGAAGAACTACAACTTCCGTGGATGACTCCTACCTGTGATTACGTTCAGGGAGGAATTGCAATGTATTCCGACACAGCTGCTATCTGCCCTTGGTTTGGACGCAGGAACACTGGCACCCGATTCCACTTGAGGAGATAGTTTCATAAAAAAAGTCTTTTTGCTAGCACACCAGCATACTGCTTGCCTGTTACGTCAGAAAAGCGAATATTCAAATGGACTATACTTCATTTGAACTCAAAACTGTAGAAGATCAATATTGCTTTATCTTTATCTTACACATATTTATGTAGAATACGAATTTACTCATTTTGACTAGACTTCATTTGGACTAAAATCTGTAGAAAATCAATAGTGCTGACAGATTTCCTTTGTATGTACACTCTGATTTGAAGAGAATGACATTCTTTCATCAGTGAAATGAATTCTTCAGCTCATTTGTTAACGCTGCAAAACTGACTCATACGGCTTTTGGAGATGTGTGAATATCGCTCATACTATATATCACCCATTTCTTGCGTGCACTTGTTGGGAACGGCGAAACGGGATAAACATTTGTTAAAAGTAAAAATTTTTATTTGTAAAAATCAATATAATCCAATAGAAACAGTTCATCACAATGAATAAATGCTATGTAGAATTAGAATTTACTCATTTTGACGATAAAGGAGACGATAATTTCGCCAATTCGCTTCCAGTTTCTTTGTTTTCTTTCTGTTATTTTACTTAAAAATCTCCTTAAGCTCATCTTATCTTTATCTTACATATGTTTGCTCCGATAATTAAACGCCTTTGATCTTTACTTAAAAAAAAACGAAAAAAAAAGAAAATACTATTCGAGCGAAAAAATAACTGTTGATTCCTCGTCTAAATAAATCAAGTATTTCATGATTGGCTGTCTAAAAATGAATGCTCTCGCCAATTTCATGCGACCATGTGATCGGTCTGCAGCTGATTCTACTTCCGCTGATCTTCAAAGATTACTATCTTCGGCGTCATCAGACATCAGCTTACTTTGACATCACAAACAACCACTAGCAACAGTTCTTCCGTGGCTATTTTGTTGTGGGTTTAACACATGTTTAAAACTATATCGCCTCAGCCAAAATATGAAGGAAGGTCATAGTTTGAAATCACCGATAATGGAAATATATGCACTTTATTAGGAAACATCGCAAGCCACGCAAGTCATCTCCTTAGATCTCACGTTAAAAAATACGCCTCCAGCTTCCAGCCAATAAACTTCAGTGGACTTCAACGTCGTAAACTTCGTTCTTTAGTGGTTAATGCATTCCGGGCCTTATCGTGGAGGGACAACATGGTTTAGGTGGTATCACGGTGATCTAGAATGTAGATCGATGCCTTCAAAAGGATACCACTGCCCATTTGGATTGACCATGAAAATCTCCGGATCATTATCCTATCAAGCATTTTTGGATACTCTCCGGAGACGTGTTGCACCCTCATTCTCATCTTACAAGCCTGAAGGGGTTTTGAAGAGCATTAAACGAACAATTGCTGTTGCTATTTTACACCATCATTAACAGTTTCAAACGTTGCTTTGTGGTAAAATTTATTATTGAATTATAAATGAAAATATATCGAAAAGAAAATAAAGATTTGTTATGAACTATTGACAGAAAAGCAACATCACTCAAACGAGATTGTAATGGTTTGTTGTCTTGTAGAGCTTGAAGTTCAGAGGAATAAAATACATACACTAAGCATTTGCAGTAGTCTATGTGCGACGATGTACCGCTATCCTCGAGTTTATTTTATTATTTACTTACTTTCATTTACATAAATATTTAATTTATTTTAATATTCTTAATTTTTATCATTCAGATCACAATCTACCAAATGTGATTTTAAGTTATCCCTTAAGAAATACTAATTGAAACATATCAAAAGTAACAAAAAGGTTTTTGGCCATTTGTAATTCAAATTACAAACTTAAAATACCAATTACATCGGTTTTTTGAAAATTTTCATATTATATACTTTATTACCTTAAAGATAATTTTTTTAAAAATGAAAACATATTTCAAGCCATGAACTACACTAAGCTTTAAACTGATAATTAATTAATTAAATATTCGAAAAAAATACATACGCACTAAATTATTCCAATTGATATAACATAAAAAAGTAGGGTTTTTTTTATGAAAGGATTAAAATATAGTTAAATAAATATAATATTCAAAAAGCTACTAAATTACAGTCGTTACACTTTTGAAATGCTTTCGTTACAATTTTTTTTATAGATTAAAAAAAATAGAATATAGATATGAATATGCATTCAATTTATTAACAATGTACTTAAAATTGAAATAATAGGAAAAGTTTAATGAAAATTTCGTTCTTCTTTCTCTTCTTGAAAAATATATTTGGAAGAACAAACATTTCAAGTCTTTCCTTTCATGGAAAAACCTAGGCAAAAAATTAATTATTTCTTTTCGTATATTTCGTAGAATTAAGTAAAAAATATAATATTCGATTAGTAAAAAAAAATGGATAACAATAAGCTCAAAGCCTTCAAGAAATGAATCAAGTTCAGAGGAAAGGGAACCAAAGAAAATAATTATATCCTTTCAGTTTTAGACTGTAAATAAAAAGCCAACACATAAGATAAAAAAAAATTAACATATTAAAATTCGACATGATTCGAACAGACCATGCTGATCTTCTTCAAGTGACTGATCTCAAGGTGCCTGATGATTAAATATACGAAATTATTTGGAATGAGCCAATAGGATGAAGATTATCACGTGATCGGATTTGCTGCGCTCTCTGGTAGTAGAGGCACCAACTTCAATTTCGGTAAGAAATGAAGCTTGTGGTTATGGCGTCAGGAGAACTGTCATACTTTAGGTCATCAACTGGAAATGAGAAGTTGATCAAAATTGAAGACAGACAAAAAAAGGAAAAAAAATTGTTACAATTAAACGGAAGGGTTAGGAGATGCTATTTTTTCTTTCTAGGGAAAACCATAGTGAAACATGTTAGTTACAGAAATGCAATCATTGTAACAAAATGGATTCGTTAGTATTATAAAAGACTCATTTCATTTACGTAAAAGATTTTGGATTTCATGTGTAAGGATAAGAGGATGGACAGTATCTATTGTATGGCCTGTGTCGCTGATATGCAAAGTGGTGAGGTTATTGAAATCCTTGGTGCGAATAGCAGCAGCGTGCTGTTTTGTTCGGCTTTTAATGGGCTGCCGGGTCTCACAAATGTACAGACAGTTAGAACCTAGACATTGTAACGCACAAATGACACCCTTAAGGTTTTCGGGAGGAACAGAGTCAATCGTATTAATAGCAGAGGAAAGGGTAACTAATATAGGAGAAGTCAACGTGATGTAATTGGGCCGTAACAATTTAGTGAGTGAAGAAAATAAAGACTGAATGAAGGGGATAGAAATATACATTCATTACCAAAACAAACAACGCAACTAGAAGGAGTTGTCCGATTGTATTAAAATTTCGTATGCAAAGACATTGGGACCGCCATGCAAATGATTAAACTTTGGTGTCGAGAAGTGTTTAATTTAATTTAATTTAATTTCTCTCTATCTAATCCTTAATAAAGAGACTTTGTTTACCGTTTGTATTTAATTTTATTTATTATTGTTTTAATTGTATCAAGTATTGTTTAAAGACTATATGACAGTGACATAAATCTTTAATTATTATTTATCTTTTCCGCGTGTATTTGTCATTTTCATCTTTTATTTATATCTAATCTCGCCTTTTTAGCTTATTTAATGCTTCGGTAGATCTGTCAGCATCCTTTTATTCAGTTTCTCCATTGCGATTATTTATTTTATTGCCATTGTTTTATCTTTTCTTATCGTGTTTAGCGTGACAAAATTGGTCGTGGAGGGATTGTGGTTTTTTTAGTCGCCATTTTTCTTCTATTTTTTTCCATTTAGCTTGCTGACGCAATTCAATTAGTTATTTACTCATTATATCGTGACATTACTCTTTCTGAAAACTTGCGTTATTAAGCATATTTTAAATATTCTATTTATATTTATTGGATGATGCGATGTTATTTATGTTGTCTATCTTACTTGTTGCCTTTTTATTTCTTAACTTCTAGCACATTCGTATGACATTTCCAGGCACATATTCCAAATACGGTTTGGAATACAGTTGGTTTTTGTCTTTCCCACCTTCCTTTAAGTTCCTATAGGGAATTTTGAGCAGCCATGTATCTATTTTATTGAATGTTGGCAAGTGTTTTCTCTATAAATGTGAGATGAATCACAAGAACTAATAACGTGTATTTTTGTGTATATTCGTAGCTCATTCTCTGCAAGATTTTCAGTACTGCAACGTAGGTGGATGCCAAAGTTGTTAATAGAGGGAGCTACTTGTTTTCACAATCATTCATAATTTCTGCTCATAGACTAAAACAGCAAGTTTTCACTCAGTTTCTTCTATTTTGTAACTATTATCAATAAATAAATTCTATCCTTATATTGGGTGAGTGCGAAAGTTCCGTTTTTGGAAATGAAAATTTGCAATAGAATTGCCCTCACACATGACATTGTAATGATACAAATCGTCTGCCAATCAAACGTGTGGATGCCTCACATATAAATGCATCGTGTCTCACAAAGTTTATCATCTCCAAAAAATATCAGAGGGTGTAACATGGAACGCGAAAAGGAGCATATAAGACATTGTTTGTTACACGAGTTCGATAAAAAGAGTACGACAGCCACATAATGTCGCAATGTTTATCAAGTTTATAGGGAGGATGCAATAGACGAAAGCACATGTCGTCGATGGTTTCCTAAATTTAGGGAAGGAGACAGAAGCTGCCAAAATCAGGCTAGGAGTGGACGGCCATCACACGTTGGAGAGGACGATATTGACCAAGTCATAAGGAACAGCCCGAAACCGGCTGGTTAACTTCGTTTTACGAGAAAGTTGGATCGTTGGGTTCCACATAATCTGACAGCTAAGTAGCGGGATGACCGAATCGCCATCTGCGTTTCCTTGCTTTCTCGAAACAAAAATGACCCATTCTTCACACGAATTGTGACAGGAGATGAGAAGTGTACCGTAACATAAAGCGTCGTAGGACTGTGTGTCGCCCTTCTGATCCGCCTGATCGACTTCGAAAGCTGAACTTCATCCCAAAAAAGTGTTATTGAGTGTGTGGTGGGATGTGCAGGGAATAAATCACTGGGAGGTCCTGCCACTGAACCAAACCATCAATGCTGCCTTTTACTATCTACAGTTAGACAGGCTGCATTCAAATTTGGTACCAAAGCGGCCAGGCCCCATCAATGGCGTGTTATCCTTCATTACGATAACGCCAGGCCACATGCTGCTGTCATCAGTCGCCAGAAGTTCCTGGGCTTTGGTTGGGAGATTTTACCCCCCCCCCCATTCACCTGACTTGGAACCAACTGACTATCACCTATTTCGTGCGTTAAACAATTCCTTCAGTCAGAAAATCTTTGATGATGGCCAGAAAGATGGCAAGAGGTCATAGATAGCAATGGGGATTATGCAGTTATAAGTACTGTTCATTTTGCGTTTATTTGCTCTTCTTTATGGGTAATAAAAACGGGTAGAACTTTTGCACTCACCTAATATTTTATAGACACGATATCTATTTTAATGACTTCTTTCTTTTCAACAATGTTTTATCAAAATAAACAATTTATTTTTAGATGTAATTCATGCTTTAAAGAACTTATTAGATACAAACAACGATCCAAGGAAAACAGAAAAACTTAAATAATAATATATAGTTTAAAAAATTAACATATGAATGGTTAAAAAATTCTAATATAATCTTAAAGAAACACACAAACAATAAAATAAAACCACATTAGAATGAAAATTCCGTGTATTACAGAAATTGAAAGAAAAACTTACATCCTAATTAGATAAATAGAGAAAATATAGAAAATATATCACTCCTTCAAAATTTCTTTTGTTTTTTTTTGTGTGTGTTTCTTTTTAAAACATTTACTAAAACTAATAAAAAGGTGAAGAATAATTTATAATTGGGGTTTCCCAATTATCTTTAAAAAAATAAATAGTTTTTTTTACATAGATGTTAAATAGCAGTCTTTCTTTAAGTAGCTGTGAATTTATTGCAGTAGAGGTGAAATACGAAAAAGTTAAATTATGTAAAACTTTGAAGTAATTTAAAGTTATTGTTTTATTTTTAAACTTTTCTTAAATTTATAATAAATAGATTTACCTCCTGATGAAGAAAACATAAATTCAGATAAAATGGTTTCAGCTATTTATATATTATAATACGTAATTACAATTTTAATTCAGTTAAATGCTCAAACATGTGGTTATTTAAAACTGTCGTAAGACTTAAATTTATTTTACTTTTAAAAAATATTCAAGAAATAGACTACTTTTCTTTGATCATAAACCTATAAATTCTTTGGTAAATTATATCTAATTTAAAAAAAAAAAATTAACTTTGAAAAACATGTTTTAATTTCTATTACTATTCAATAAAATTGTTTCAATTTTTGTTATTTTGACAACAAACTGACAGTGAGAAATAACAAAGAATGGCTTACATCCTGGTTAGACCCATTTGGTTTGCAAAAAGACAATGTAATACTTAATTTATTAATGTTTGTTAATTTTTTATTATTCTTCCTTATTCAGAAGCTAAAAGGCGTAATTAACAATTTTTTAAGGCTTTTGATTCATTTTTTAAATATTATTAATTACTAAAAAGACAATTTGATAGCCCATTCTTAATAGAAAACTACTTAAATTTTGTAATATTCACTGTATGTAATAAAGAAATATTAATAATAGGTGAAACGGAATAGGTAAAAAAAAATTAACCGAAATCAGAAAACGTTTTTTGAGGGACTATCAGAGTTTAATAACAACAAACCCTCAACTTTGATTGAATGAAAAGAATTCAGAAACTTACGTATTAATTTGGTTATAGAAAGGCGATCATTTCAGATTTGGGAGTTTACATCTTTTTATAAATTGCTTTACTGTTGTCGATTTTTCTGAAATTAATGATTGTTTTAATAATGAAAACATCTAATATTTAGTTTCTATTAAATCTCAGTTTAGAATAAGTTGATCAATTTAGAAAATGACAACAAATTAAAATAATTAATAATATTAATATATTATATTGAAACTTATTGAATATTTACGTCTGAGTTATTGTTAATTTGATTAGGTAGAATATTTTTTTTTATTTTTTTTTTAAATAATTGAATCAAATAAATACTAGAAAAGTTAATAAGTGAATATAACTTTATTGTTTATTAATAATTAAATGTTAATTGTTAATAAACAATAAGATTATATTCACTTATTAATATTTCTAGTATTTATTTGATTCAATTATTTAAAAAAAATTAAAAAAAAATGTTCTACTTAATCAAATAACAAATTATTAGTGTATTACAATAAAAAAAATCAGAAAATACTTACATCCTATAATTCGAATAAAAAATTTGTAAATAAAACGTTGTCAGCCTTTATTTTTTTTTATTCGTATTATTTCACTGTGCCACTTTTATTTTTTATTTGTTTTCTTTTTTATTTGTCATTTCCTTGTTTCTAGTCTGTAATTTGTCTCTGTAAAAATATTCAAAATATTCTTCAATTAATTAAATTATAACTCAAAAACCTTCAATTTTTTTGGGTGTTTTTGAGGTATTACTAGCTATTTTAACTTAAAAATATTTAAAATGATAAAAAAAATATCTAAAATGATAAAAAAAATTGTAATATAATGTTTTGTATATAAAATATTTATTATTAGTACAATAATTCAATTTAAAAAAATAAATTTAATCGTGCACAATTAAAAAAAAACCATATTTTTTAAAAAATTAACTGTTTCATTCATAATAAATATTTTAAATAATAAACATTATTTTACAAATTTTTTATCATTTCAGGTTTTCGTCAAATATTTTTGAGAATTCAAAACAACACAAGTTCATTTTTAAATTTTCAGAATGTTAGGTGCACTGGAAAAAGAAATATATAAAAGAAATAAAAAGTTCGCAGTCGCCTGCAGCTGCTTCATGTTGCTTCACGTATTTAAGACTTTGTCGCCCGTGTCACTCTGATACTTGGTTGTCACTCGATTCTAAGTGAAAGGCCAATATTTGTTGAGAGATGGTCGATACTTCTATTATTATCTCCCAACAATACGAGACTTGAACAATTACTTTATCGTTATGTGTAAAACACAGAGAAGTGAAGAAGCTGGAGTATTTGTATGTCAAATGCCAAGAGGAAAATCCCAAAACCTTTGCGGCGACCGTCGAGGGTCCGTCACGGAAGCCGGAGCAATGGAATGGAGCCCGAGGTTGGATCAAGAGCCTTTTCCATCGACGGCATTGAATCATCATCATCAGTAAAACTTATCCCGCTGTTATGCCGGTATACCTAGAGGCATAAACATGTGTTTAGAGTGAATCTTTAGTGATAAAGTGTTGAAGTGAACCTACAAGACACATAGTCCGTTTCGATATCCGAGAACCACGACAACACAGACGATTCTACTCTTCAAAGGGGTGATACGGTGATATGGGTTTCCTAAGACCTGTTTGTTTTTAGTGGCACGCACGTGTATTTTCGTATACTTACTGATTAGAATCTTTCTATCAGTTCTTTGCTTTCTATTTCGTTTGAAACCGATTGAAAATTTCTGTATTTATTCTTTCCATAATTCTTTCCCGAAAAGCGCAAATAGAACTTAACTACTAGTAAACTAACACTATACAAAGTAAGCATCACATCTTCCTCACCCCTATTTGGAAGAAATCGCAAAAGACCTGACGCATGCCCGAAGGCTCTCGGAAACGAAAACCGACTGGAAGTGCTACATGAATTTTCTATTTCGAACAAATTGGGATTCCGAAACTACTACAGACATTGGGACCGACCATGCAAATGATTAAACTTTGGTGTCTAATGAATGAATGATGAGAGCTACAGCGCATCGGAACTGCGCACTCAGCAGATGTATATAAGAAGCGATTCTCAATCTGATGGCCAAAATTTCTGTTGTATTGCGATGAAATCTTTCAACGACTGAAAAAATGCCTCACCGCAGGATTCGAGCTCATTACGTGCAACTGTCAGAGTTTGAAAGAGGTCGTATCATTGGATTGAAAGAGGCAGGTTGGGCAAATCTGAGAATCGCTCGTCATATGGTCGAAGTGATGCGGCGATCATTCAGAGACGGCTGAGAGAGCGACATCTACGCTCGTACCGACCGCTACGCCACCTGCCACTCACGTCTGCCCGTCGGGCCAGATTACAGTGGTGCTTGGCTCGATTCGGTTGGAATGATGCTGACTGGGGACGTATAGTGCTTAGCGACAAATCACGCTTTTCCAACTGTGTCCTGGCGATCGACGCAGACATGTCTGGAGACGCCCAGGGCAGCGTGCCGATCCTGCTTTCACTATTGCACGCCTCACAGGCCCTCAACCAGGAGTTATGGTCTGGGGTGCCATTTCCCTTGATAGCCGGACCCCTTTGGTCGTCATTAGCGGCACATTTACAGCACAGCGGTACGTTGACGACATTCTGAAGCCTGTTTTGCTACCCTTCCTTTTGCAGTACCCTGTCCTTATTTTTCAGCAAGGTAATGCCAGACCACATACGGCACATGTTGCTATGACCTGTCTTGCAGCTTCTGAAACACTTCCTTGGCCAGCCAGATCCCCAGATCTCTCTCCAATCGAGCATCTCTGGGATATGATGGGAAGGCGACTGCATCCACCAGGGAATGTGGATGACCTAGCCCGACAATTGGAGCAAATTGGCAAGAAATACCGCAGGAGACCATCAGGGAGCTTTATCACTGTATGCCACGTCGTGTGGCAGCTTGCATTCAGAGTAGAGGTTGTAACTATGAAATAAATAATTCAATTTGTCTGAAATTTTAATCATTTTCTATTGTGTACATAATCTTCCTCTCCACCAATTTTTGTCTCCATCGGACAACTCCTTCTAGGAGTATCTTTTTTTTGTTAATGAGTGTATTTTTCCTGCTTATATATAAATTAGCTTTTATGTATAAAAAGATATATTAGATACACCTACCTAGTAGCGTTTTGGCCTCCTTCAGCCCTCAAAACAGCCTGAATTCGTCGAGGCATGGATTCCACAAGATGCTGAAAACGTTGTTGAGTTACTGTGTACCATGCAGACATGAGTGTTCTCCATTCTCCTCCAAACGGGTCCTAGGGCTTACCCAGCTCTGTATCGAATGGGTACCGGGTTTCTTTCCCGGGAGTTAAAGGCTGGCGGGCGGGCGTCGGGCTCATCACCCAAACTCAACGTAGTCCCATTGGTCATGAAGCACCTGGAGCCTTATCTCCCGTGACCCCAAGGGCTTGCATAGGCCTGTAGTGGGACCTTTAACTTAACTTAACTGCAGCAAGAAAAAGTCATCGTCATGTTCCTCAAACCATCCCATAGTGATGCGGGCTTTGTGCACCGGCGCATTATTTTGCTGGAAGTAGCATCTGCGTGAGGAGAAACTGTTAACATTTACGGTTGCACTTTATTCAGCTACGATGTGCAGGAACGTTCTAGCATCCTGACGTGCCTCCAGAGGTATCAATGGACCCAAAGTGTGCCAGGAAAACATCCCCTACACCATAACTCTACCCTACCGGCTTGAATAGTTGTGAGACATAGCATTTGTGCGCACAGCAGAGGTGTATCTGATAAAATGAATGGACAGTATATATACATCCAGTTATCTTATGTACATATACTATTCTTAAGCTTTAAGAAAACTATATAAATCTTGTAAAATTTTATTCTCTTGTTGTTCTCTTGTTATTCTCTTGTTGTTTATTAGTTTAATATAATTGTTTATTTTCAAATTATTAATGTTATTTACGCTAAAGATAGTACTCTGTGGGCCTGGCCTATCAGAAAGTATATTCATTTCCACATTTAATTTAGACAGATTTGTTATTAAATATTTTAATATTTATATTTTCCTTTTTGAGATTTTTCTAATGAGTTGATCACACGTCTGCTGTTTTTTTTTCTTTGCAAAACCCGTGACAATGTAAATATTTCTCTTTTTTTTTTTATTAGTTTTTTTTTTTAATCTTTAATTTAAAAAAAAAAGCCAGGTCAAACTTAGTATCGTCAGACATCTATACATATATAAAAAACATATACATATATGGAAATACAATACTTTTATATTGTTTTTTTTTCTGCCCGCTACTTCTCCGAAACCATAAGACACAAAACTATAAATAAGGTATCTAATAAGGTGTTACTGAGGATGGCTACATTTTATTTTTCATGGACGTGGATCAACCAAAAGTCACGTGAATGTAACGTCAACTTCTAAACCGTTCATTTTAAAGATGACCAAAATGACAGACAAATTGTTTCTCTCATTGAGATGAACTTTTTAAACATAGTCCGGTAGCGATTAAAGGTCACGTGACTTCAGGATCCAAGGTCACGTGAACACTAAAAATTTTACTTGCTAGATAAGTTCCTACTTTCTTTACTAGTTTTAATAATATAATTTTTTATATTAATTTTTATAAACTGTAATTAAAAGAAAATAATCTATAATTAAAATACACTTACGCACTAAAATGAATAATAAAAGGAATAAAATGAAAAAAAAAAAAAGAATTATGAAGTCTTAGAGGAAGGAGAAAGATTTTCTTTTCCTCAAGAAAAACTAAAATATTACTAAAGGTAAAGTTTCTTGTTAAAAGGAATGAAATAATGTTAAGAATTATAAAGAAGTTTTTCAAGATAACGATGTTCTATTATATTTGAAATATATCCTCTATTTCTTTATTTTTACAACTATGGATGGTATGGAATAACTTTTTATGTAAAACTTAACCCATCCTAATATCCGTATTTTGAAATATTTCGTGTAGCCGATTAAACAATATAGGATGGTTTGGGTAGGCTGTCTATATTTCATTTTCTTCTTTTTTTTTGGGAAGGTTTTAAATACTATTTAGGCTTTGTTTTATGAATTTAGAAACAAACGCACTTGGGCAACTATTGTCAATAAATAGATACATAACAGAGGATGTGTTTATTTAATTCTTTGTTTACAACATGAGCTCCTAAAAATAATATTTATTTATATATATATATATATATATATATATATATATATATATATATATTTTTAAGTATATGTTTTAGAAAAAAATTTTAAGTTTAAGGAAAAAATGGCGGCAAAGAAAAAAAAATGATTGGAGGACGTATTCGAAAACGAAAATTGCAGCAAGATGGATGACGTCATAAGGACAAGTTAGGTTGAAAATTTCCAGTAGTTGGCAGGATTCCAACAAGAACTTGTCGTCATCATTGGCGTAAATGACGTGGCTTGTGGGGAAGACAGAAGATCAATCAGAAGCTGAATAATTAATGGGATGATATCATTGGCGGTTTCATGTTTTTCAAAATGTATATATGTTTGAACCTTTGAAGAAAATTTGTGTTTAAAAGGGCGTCAGCAAAGGAGCCCGAAAGGCTCCACCTGCTCACTATTTTATTAATTTTTTTAAAAATTAATTTGTATGTTGTTTTTAATTTAATAACTCTTTTTCATACATGTTAAAATTTTATTATTATTATTATTATTATTATTATTATTATTATGTAAAAGTTTCAAACCTTGGGTTTCCCCAACAAAAAACAAGATGGCGGCTCAAGCACCAAAGCACATATTGCTAAATGTAAAGAAGTGTGTACGAATGGTTAGGGATGTGTGGCTGTATCAATAAATTTCCTAACTATGCATGCTGTGTTGAGTATCACAGCCTTCTGAAGTTCTGTGTTTTTGTGAAGTCCAAGAGTGCTGAGGCTGTGCTGCAATGTGTGAGGCACCAGATCAATGGTGAATAGACGATGAATACAACATGTATTCAGTCCTGTCTCCACTGCTTCTGGAGCTCGTGTATTATTATTATTATTATTATGATTATTATTATTATCATTTCGCGAATAGGCCGCAACGGACCACGAGCTAGCCCCTCCTGACAACATCAGAACAAGGCTAAGAAATCGGAGACGAGAAAGAATGCACTTTCTCGTTGAGGATACACCTGAGAGAGTGAGTCCCAGGGGGAAACGGACGAAACACAGAAGGAGAAAGAAACATCCATGCCACCACCGGGATTCGAACCCGGGGACTGGCGCACTGGCCACAACGGCAGACCGCAATCTAGACCGCACGGCCACGCCAGCACGGCATTATTATTATTATTATTATTATTATTATGTTTGTATGTTTCAAACCTTGGGTTTCACCAGCAAAAACAATATGGCGGGTCAAGGACCAAAGCCCATACTGCCAAGTGTAAAGACGTGTTCGAGAATGATTAGGGATGTGTGATTGTGTCCATAAATTTCCTAACTATGCGTGTAGTGTTGAGTACCACAGCCTTCTGCAGTTGTGCATAAGTGTTTCTGTGAAGTCCTAGTGTGCTGAGGCTGTGGTGCAATGTGTGAGGCACCAGACCAGTGGCAGACAGAACGATGGGTACAACACGTACTCGATCCTGCCTCCACTGCTTCTGGAGCTCGTGTGCTAAATCAGTGTATTTACTGATCTTGTCTGCGTGAGTTTTCTGCATGTTCTTGCTGATAGGCACTGCAATATCAATTAGATAGGTCTGTTTGTTGACCTTATCAACAAGTGTGATGTCTGGTCTGTTGTGATGTATGGTTTTGTCTGTGTGAATGGGGCTGTCCCAGTATAGTTTATATGAGGGTGACTCTAATACGCTTTGTGGTATGTACTTGTAGTACGGGACCGTGCTCTTAATAAGTGAATGTTTGTGTGCTAGTTGTTGATGAACGATCGATGCTACCTGATTGTGTCGGTGGAGGTAGTCTGTTTGAGAGAGAAGGGGACAGCCTGATATTACGTGGTCGATCGTCTCATGCGTAGTGTGGCATTTCCTGCATTTGTCGTCATGTGTGTTTGCATCGTGTAGAATGTGTTTCTTGTAGTTGCGTGTGGAGATGACTTGGTCCTGTATTGCGATCATGAACCCTTCGGTCTCCCCAAACAGCTCACCACTCGTCAGCCATCTGTTCGACGCTTCCATTTCGACATGTGGTTGGCTGAGTTCGTGGCGATGTCTGCCATGGAGTTCCTTACGAGTCCATGATTCACGCAGCTGCTGAGTGTGGGTGTCAGGGGTAGTGAGTGTTGGAGGATAGTTTTCGAGGTTCAGGGGTGTGAGGTGTGTGTCAGCCTTGACAATGGCTGAGTGAAGTGAGGAGTCTTCTGCTCTTCGTGGAAATGTTCCCTAAGTGTACGTACTTGTTTTTCGTGTAGGGCGATGAGGTTGATGAGTCCTCGGCCTCCCTCCTTGCGGGGAAGAGACATCCTTTCCGTTGCGGACTTGGGGTGATGTATGTTGTGTTTCGTGAATGTAGTGCGTGTTGCGCGTTGTAGTGCTTCGAGTTCGGTGTTTGTCCATGGAATTATGCCGAACGAATAGGTTAGTGTGGGAACGGCAAAAGTGTTGATAGCTTTATATTTATTTCTGGCGTTGAGTTGTGTTTTGAGGATTTTGTGAACTCGAGCAAGGTATGTCCAATTCAAAACCCTCCAAATTCGAAGTCTTCTCACGTATTATGTGTAACTTGCGGCATTTGTCAATTCCAAATTCCATTCCAATGTCTTTGGTGAACTGTGTGGTGGCTTGTAGTAAATTAGTAAGTTGTGCATTGTTTGTGGCATAGAGTTTAATGTCATCCATGTAAAGTAAGTGTGTGGTTTTATATGGTGTCACAGTGCCTGTGGTAAGCCTATAACCGTGTTTTATGTTATCTAGTATATGGCTCAGTGGATTCAAGGCGAGGCAGAACCAAAGAGGACTCAAGGAGTCTCCCTGGAAAATACCTCTCCTTACGGGAATGGGATCTGTAGTGATGGAGGTGTTAGAGGTGCGTAGATGTAATGTTGTGTTCCAACTCTTCATCGTGGCGGCTAAGAATGCCTTGATCTTGGGGTGTATTTTGTAAATATGAAGAGTGTGTAGGAGCCAGGAATGAGGGACAGAATCAAATGCCTTCTTGTAATCGATGTATGCGATATGTAAGCTCCTATTCTTCGCGCGTGCCTGGCGCAGGATTACAGAGTCAATAAGAAGTTGCTCCTCACAACCCTGGGAATTCCTGCGACAGCCCTTCTGCTGTTCGGAAAGAATGTTATATGTCTCGATGTGTGTGTAGATCTTGTCTGCGAGGCAGGAGGTGAGGAGTTTGTAAAGTGTGGGGAGGCAAGTGATTGGGCGGTAGTTTGCAGGTTGTGCTGTTTCAGTGTTCTTGCTCTGTAGGTATGTGACACCCTGTGTGAGGAAACGAGGCATATGTTCTGGGTGTTGGATTATGTCAGTGAGTGTAAGCGCTAGTTTTCCATGCAGGGACGTGAACCTCTTGATCCAGAAGTTCTGGACTCCGTCTGCACCAGGAGCCTTCCAGTTGTGTGCAAGTTTTGAAGAAGTCGCGCATAAGATCCTGGTTCATCTGCGATGACCATTTGATGCGCTGGCGTGGTTTCCCAGTCTTGGTGGTCGCCTGCTCTGACACAGACAAAACACTTCCGACTGTTCGGGCGGGATGGTGTTGCCCAGACATTGTGGTAGCCATATATTATTATTATTATTATTATTATTATTATTATTATCTCGAAAAAGTTTACAACCATGGGTTACCCCAGCTAAGACAATATAGCAGGTCAAGGACCAAAGCACATATTACAAAGTGTAAAAAAAAAAAAAAAAAAAAAAGTTTGGATGAATACTTAGGGATGGGTGCTTGTGTCCACAAATTTCCTAACAATGCGTGTTGTGTTGAGTACCACAGCCTTCTGGGGTTGTCCATAAGTGTTTTTATGAAGTCCTAGTATGCTGAAGATGTGGTGCAATCTGTGAGGCACCAGACCAGTGGCGGACAGGATGATGGGTACAACACGTACTCGGTCCTGCCTCCACTGCTTCTGGAGCTCGTGTGCTAGATCTGTATATTTACTTATCTTGTCTGCGAGAGTTTTCTGCATGTTCTTGCTGATAGGCACTGCAATATCAATGAGATAGGTCTGTTTGTTGACCTTATCAACAAGTGTGATGTCAGGTTTGTCGTGATGTATAGTTTTGTCTGTGTGAATGGGGCGGTCTCAGTATAGCTTATGTGAGGTTGACTCTAGTACACTTTGTGGTGTGTACTTGTAGTATGGGACCGTGTTCTTAATATGTGAGTGTTTGTGTGCTAGCTGTTGATGAACGATCGATGCTACCTGATTGTGTCGGTGGAGGTAGTCTGTTAGGGACAGAAGGGGACAGCCTGATATTATGTGGTCGATCGTCTCATGTGTAGTATGGCATTTCCTGCATCTCTCATCGTGTGTGTTTGCGTCGCGTAGAATGTGTTTCTTGTAGTTGCTGGTGGGGATGACTTGGTCCTGTATCGCGATTATGAACCCTTCGGTCTCCCCAAATAGCTCACCACTCGTCAGCCAGCTGTTCGACGCTTCCATGTCGACATGAGGCTGGCTAAGTTCGTGGCGTTATTATTATTATTATTATTATTATTATTATCATAAAAGTTTCAAACCATGGGTTTCCCCAGCTAAGATAATATGGCGGGTCAAGGACCAAAGCACATACTGCCAAATGTATAAAAAAAAGGTTGGAAGAATAGTTAGGGATGTGTGTTTCTGTCCATAAATTTCCGAACTATGCGTATTGTGTTGAGTACCACAGCCTTCTGGAGTTGTGCATAAATGTTTTTATGAAGTCCCAGTGTGCTAAGGCTGTGATGCAATGTGTGACGCACCAGACCAGTAGTGGACAGGATGATGGGTATAACTCGGTCCTGCCTCCACTGCTTCTGGAGCTCATGTGCTAGGTCTGTGTATTTACATATCTTGTCAGCGTGAGTTTTATGCATGTTCTTGCTGATGGGAACTGCAATATCAATGAGATAGGTCTGTTTGTTGATCTTATCAACAAGTGTAATGTCAGGTCTGTTGCGATGTATAGTTTTGTCTGTGTGAATGGGACGGTCCCAGTACAGTTTATGTGAGGGTGACTCTAGTACGCTTTGTGGTGTGTACTTGTAGTATGGGACCGTGTTCTTAATAAGTGAGTGTTTGTGTGCTAGCCGTTGATGAACGATCGACGCTACTTGATTGTGTCGGTGGAGGTAGTCTGTTTGGGACAGAAGGGGACAGCCTGATATTATGTGGTCGATCGTCTCATGTGTAGTGTGGCATTTCCTGCATCTGTCGTTGTGCGTGTTTGCATCGTGTAGAATATGGTTCTTGTAGTTGCGTGTGGGGATGACTTAGTCCTGTATCGCGATCATGAACCCTTCGGTCTCCCCAAACAGCTCACCACTCATCAGCCATCTGTTCGACGCTTCCATGTCGACATGAGGTTGGCTGAGTTCGTGGCAATGTCTGCCATTGAGTTCCTTACGAGCCCATCATTCACGCAGCTCCTGTGTGTGGATGTCGGGGGTGGTGAGTGTTAGAGAAGGGTTTGCAAGGTCCGGGGGTGTGAAATGTGTGTCAGCCTTGACAACGGCTGAGTGGAGTGAGGAGTGTGGTGCTCTTTGGTAGAAGTGTTCCCTAAGTGTGTGTCCTTGTTTTTCGTGTAGGGTGATGAGATTGATGAGTCCTCGGCCTCCCTCCTTGCGGGGAAGAGTCATCCTTTCCGTAGCGGACTTGGGTGGTGCATGTTGTGTTTCGTGAATGTCGTGCGTGTTGTGCGTGGTAGTGCTTCGAGTTCAGTGTTTGTCCATGAAATTATGCCGAACGAATAGGTTAGTGTGGGGACGGCAAAAGTGTTAATGGCTTTAATTTTATTTCTGGCATTGAGTTGTGTTTTGAGGATGTTGTGAACGCGAGCGCAGTATGTTTTCTTGAGTGCATTTTTGATGTTTGCGCTGTCAATGACGCGCGCTTGCTGGAAGCCCAGATACTTGTAGGTCTCTCCCTCTTCCATGGATTGGATGGCCAACCCATGGTCCAGTTCAAAACCCTCCAAATTCGTAGTCTTCCCGCATGTTATATGTAGCTTGCGGCATTTGTCGATTCCAAATTCCATCCCAATGTCTTTGGCGAACTGTGTTGTGACTTGTAGTAAATTAGTAATTTGTGCGTTGTTTGTGGCGTAGAGTTTAATATCATCCATGTAGAGTAAGTGTGTTATTATTATTATGTTTGTAAGTTTCAAACCTGGGGTTTTCCCAGCAAAAACAATATGGCGGGTCAAGGACCAAAGCACATATTGCAAAGTGTAAAGACGTGGGCAAGAATGATTAGGGATGTGTGGTTGTGTCCATAAATTTTCTAAATATGCGTGTTGTGTTGAGTACTATAGCCTTCTGCAGTTGTGCACAAGAGTTTTTGTTAAGTCCTAGTGTGCTGAGACTGTGGTGCAAAGTGTTAGGTACCAGACCAGTGGCGGACAAGACGTTGGGTACAACACGTACTCGATCCTGCCTCCACTGCTTCTGGAGCTCGTGTGCTAGGTCTGTATATTTACTGATCTTGTCTGCGTGTGTTTTCTGCATGTTCTTGCTGATAGGCACTGCAATATCAATGAGATAGGTCTGTTTGTTGACCTTATCAACAAGTGTGATGTCTGGTCTGTTGTGATGTAAGGTTTTGTCTGTGTGATTGGGACGATCCCAGTATAGTTTATGTGAGGATGACTCTAATACACTTTGTGGTATGTACTTGTAGTACGGAACTGTGTTCTTAATAAGTGAATGTTTGTGTGCTAGCTGTTGATGAATAATCGACGGTACCTGATTGTGTCGGTGGAGGTAATCTGTCTGGGAGAGAAGTGGACAGCCAGATATTATATGGTAGATCGTCTCATGCGTAGTGTGGCATTTCCTGCATTTGTCGTCATGTGTGTTTGCGTCGTGTAGGATATGTTTCTTGTAGTTGCGTGTGGGGATGACTTGGTCCTATCGCGATCATGAACCCTTCGGTCTCCCCAAACAGCTCGCCACTTGTCAGCCATCTGTTCGACGCTTCCATGTCGACATGAGGCTGGCTGAGTTCGTAGTATGTCTGCCATGGAGTTCCTTACGAGTCCATGATTCTCTGCTGAGTGTGGGTGTTAAGGGCGGTGAGTGTTGGAGAATGGTTTTCGAGGTCCAGAGGTGTGAGGTGTAATTCAGCTTTGACAATGGATGAGTGGAGTGAGGAGTCTTGTGCTCTTTGGTGGAAGTGTTCCCTAAGTGTGTGTACTTGTTTTGCATGTAGGGTGATGAGGTTGACGAGTCCTCGACCTCCCTCCTTGCGGGGAAGAGTCATCCTTTCTGTAGCGGACTTGGGGTGGTGCATGTTGTGTTTCGTGAATGTAGTGCGTGTTGTACGTTGTAGTGCTTCGAGTTCGGTGTATGTCCAAGGAATTATGCCGAACGAATATGTTAGTGTGGGGACGGCAAAAGTGTTGATGGCTTTAATTTTCTTTCTGGCGTTGAGTTGTGTTTTGAGGATGTTTTGAATGTGAGCACGATATGTGTTCTTGAGTGCATTTTTGATGTTTGTGTTGTCAATGACTCGCGCTTGCTGGAAGCCCAGATACTTGTAGGTCTCTCCCTCTTCCATGGATTGGATGGCCAACCCATGGTCCAGTTCAAAACCCTCCAAATTCGTAGTCTTCCCGCATGTTATATGTAGCTTGCGACATTTGTCGATTCCAAATTCCATCCCAATGTCTTTGGTGAACTGTGTGGTGACTTGTAGTAAATTAATAAGTTGTGCGTTGTTTGTGGCGTAGAGTTTAATATCATCCATGTAGAGTAAATGTGTGATTTTATATGGTGTCAGAGTGCCTGAGGTGAGCCTATAACCGTGTTTTGTGTTATCTAGTATGTGGCTCAGTGGATTCAAGGAGAGGCAAAACCAAAGAGGACTCAAGGAGTCTCTCTGGAAAATATCTCTCCTTATGGGAACGGGATCTGTAGTGATGGAGGTGTTGGAGGTGCGTAGTTGTAATGTAGTGTTCCAACTCTTCATTGTGGCATCTAAGAATGCCGTGATCTTGGGGTCTATTCTGTAGATGTGAAGAGTGTGTAGGAGCCAGGAATGAGGGAAAGAATCAAATGCCTTCTTGTAGTCGATGTACGCAATATGTAAGTTCCTACTCTTCGCGCGCGCCTGGCGCAGGATTACAGAGTCAATAAGGAGTTGCTCCTTACAACCCTGGGAATTCCTGCGACAGCCCTTCTGCTGTTCGGAAAGAATGTTATGTGTCTCGATATGTGTGTAGATCTTGCCTGCGAGACAGGAGGTGAGGAGTTTGTAAAGTGTGGGGAGACAAGTGATTGGACGGTAGTTAGCAGGGTGTGCTGTTTCAGTGTTCTTGCTCTGTAGGTATGTGACACCCCGTGTGAGGAAACGAGGCATATGTTCTGGATGTTGGATTATGTCAGTGAGTGTAAGTGCTAGCTTCCCATGCAGGGACGTGAACCTCTTGATCCAGAAGTTCTGGACGCCGTCTGCACCAGGAGCCTTCCAGTTGTGTGCATGTTTTAGTGCTGTCTGTATGTCTGCGAGAGTAATCTCATAGAAGGACATGAGGGGTAAGTGTTCAGTAAGTTTTTGTTCCTCTGTGATCCATGGTGCTTTATCAATTTGGGGGAAAGGATTAGACCACAGAGACGACCAGTATTCGTGTAATGCCTCGCTGGTGGGAGTGTTTATGTTAGTTGTAGTAGAGGAAGATTTAAGTGATCTGTAGAATTTTTTCTCATTGTATTGGAAGGTGTTGTTCTGCTGTTTGCGCAGAGTGCATTGTTTGTATCTTTGTAATCTTTTTGCAAGTGCACTGAGTTTTTGTTTTAGTATGTCGAGATGTTCCTGAACCTGGTTATGATGGTTTGAATGTGAAGGGCGAGTATTTATCTGCTTGAATATCTTTCTAACCTGGGACATAAGTTTCTTTGTTTTGTTTCCTGCACAGTATTGTGTGAGCCTGGCTATGTCCCCTCTGAGGTCGCTGATGCGGCCCTCAAGGCTACGTCTCCAAGGGGCGATGTAATCTTGTGACCGTGCAGTGGGAGGTATATGGTGTTGTTTGATTCCAAGTGCTTGAATGGTTCCCTGTGCGGCACAATAGAGTGTTGTGTGTATGTGTTCTAATGTTTGGATATTGTCAAGGTGTTGTGGGATAGTGTGTGTGTTGAGATGGTATATGACTGTGGCGAGTTGTTTTGATGTGTGTACTTTGGGGAGTGGAGGACTGAGTGTCGGGTCTGTGCCTGTGTATTGTGCCAGTGCAGTGTAAAAATGATCATGTGCTGCACGTAATATATCGTTAGTTGTATTATTGAGGCATGTGTGCTGAGGGATAGAGATTGTTTCTGTGCTTTCCATAATGGTGTCTTCTGGTGGGGTGGGGTGTGGTGTCCTCTGGTTGGATTCAGCAACTTCTTCCCTAATTTGTGCAAGTATGCATGGGAGGATAAGATTGTTTACCAGTATGGAACGTCGCTGATCCGTTACTCGCTGTTCGCTAAGCCCTAACGATGGATATCGTGTGGTGAATGTATGGTGTAATGTCTGTCTGTATCCTGTGAGTTGAGTCCCTAACTGTGTAATGGTATAGAAGTCGCGCATAAGATCCTGGTTCATCTGTGGTGACCATTGGATGCGCTGGCGTGGTTTCCCAGTCTTGGTGGTCGCCTGCTCTGACACAGACGAAACACTTCCGACTGTTCGGGCTGGATGGTGTTGCCCGGGCATTGTGGTAGCCATACTACAGGATGGGGTGCCACTTTCTCCACCACCACCTGCGGGAGACTGTAGTATATATTTTTCGAACGGAGGCCTCTGGCTAACCCCCGAACGCGGATGACTTTATCCTGCGCCACACCCGATGCAGCATATTCTTTATTAGAACGAGTTCTCATCATGGATGGTTGGACCCTTCAGCCTACCCTAAATCTAGTGTAAATCCCGCCCCCACCGCGAGGAGGTGGGGTCCATGGGGGCTTATTATTATTATTATTATTATTATTATTATTATTATTATTATGTACGTAATACAAACTTAAAATGTAATGAATAAAAGAGGTGCAAAAAAGACCAAACTATCTAAACAGAGTGGAAACTTGAACATTTGAGAGTGCTGTGCCTACTGACAGCATCTAGCGGCAGTTTTCGCAACTATCTGCAGCTTATATCGTTCCACTGATATGAGCATTAGTTGTGGAGCTGCATCTGTTCAATTGAGCATGTCGACGAGTAAAAATTAATTTATTAGCCTACAAAATTGTTACATTGTTAATAACATTAAATACAGATTTTCATAAATACTTACATTCTGGTTTATTAATAAATACCAATATGATTTGAAAAAACAATAAAAGTAAAAATTACGGTCATTATTGGTTTTACAGTATTTATATTAACAATTTCTATTGTGTATTAAGATAACAATAGATGGTGAAAGCATGCAAACGAGAAATGATTATTCATAGTAACAATGGGAGACAAAATATTATCAGCTGACGAAAGCAAGCAAATATGCCATGACGGGAAACGGATGGAAAAATGGTTTCCTCCTGTTCTACGAGAATTTCTTAATTATTCAGAAGATAGAAGATCCAATGTACTATATGGATATGAAGTCGAATTATTTCCTTGGAGGACGAAAAGCAGATTCCTAATTTAAAACAGCCAATATATTATGTGAATAAACAAAAGATTTTGAATGTTTGTCTGTTTTGGGTTTTATTTTTTAAATATTTTTTTCTTTTGGAGTGGACCACAGCTGCTTACGGAATTGGTTTCCCTTATCTCAATTGGCACTTTCTGAGCATTTCATCTGGTGAGTGGGTTTGGCCTATGAGTCCCTAAAAAGGACGAAACGGTCCGTCTCAAACTCTCGCCAATGAACGTTCAGAATTTTTTTTTATTTCTATATCATTTCTCTATGCTTTATAATATATGGGTCTTATAATTTGCTGAGTTTGCTATTTTTTTAATAAGTGAATTAACGATCGTCATAACATAGGTTTATTTAAAGGAAAGTAGTGCATCGATTATCCGATTATCAATCAACCGAAACATCGGTAAACCTAAGGCGTTTCAGTTGACAAAAATTTTAAAGATTAATTTGAGAAATAAAATTATGAATTTAATTTCTTTCAGAGTGATAGATGTGATGATGGGACATAGTTCCCGAAACGCATAATGACAAAAACAACGCAACGAAGTCACAGTACGGATTTAAAATAAGGTAATTTATTATCTTAAACCTGACTTGGACCGTAATTAGCAATATTTAAAATACAATATAAGGTTTTCTGTTTAATATGTATCACTGTTTCTGTGTTTCCTATTGCTGATGTGACACTGATACAATTTTTTTCGTAAACGATCGGCTATTCGAAATATCAGTTATCGACAACTGTTATCAGTTATCCCCGTGCAGCATTGCTTCGGATAATCGAAGATCTACTGTAGTAAATTTATCCTAAAGATATATTGAATAGTTGATCTTCATTAAAAGTAAGAAGACATGATAAAGATTGTGATTTGTTCGGTTGATTTTAAGAACGATTATAAGAAAGGAATTCGGTGTTAATATAAGGAATGAAACGAACTATTCAAAGAATAAGAAAAGAACAAAAAAAACTATCATGCTTGACAGGAAACGGAAAAT
>JAFIDM010000924.1:0-24572 GCA_023159025.1 Thereuonema tuberculata
ATAATCTTTTAAAAAATAATTAAAGAGATATAAAGTAGAATTTGCTCCTGTTCGTTTTGTGGGTCATTCCATGTCATACGAGCAATGGTTTGAAAGAAAACAAACTTAACCATCTCAAATGAAGGTTCCATGTATTTTAGATATTGCAACTTTCTAAAACGCAATTTTTAGTTTTTTCTCTTAAGTTCAGAACACTTTAAAGTTGAGGATATACAAGAAACTATGCTTGGATTAGAAAATCTTGGCACTCAGGTCACAATTACCTTTGTAAATCAAAATATTGTAAAAATCTTGGAAGATAATTTAAGTGATTAATAATCTTTCTTTTGATCATTTAATTAAGTTTTTTATATTTCATATTTAATATAATCATTAAATTTTACTTTTTTAAATGTAATTATTATATTTTCATTTCACGCAAATTTAGAAAACTACATTGTTAAATTAATAAAATGCCAACACATAATTTCAAAATAAAATTTTAGTTTAAAAACATATGTGTATTGATGAGGGGATACCACACAGGAGCCCGAAAGCTTAATGCTAAGTATTTTACCTTTTTTATCAACAAAAATTTTATTTTGAAATTGTGTTGGCATTTTATTAATTTAATCATTTTATTTCACACACTTTAAAAATGTTTTAAAACTAGATTATATTCATGTAAATTAAGAGTTATCAACCAAAGGGTTTCTTTTGAAAATTTGAAGTATTGCCACAATTACAGAATTAGAAAACAAATAGCATGAAATTGAAAATAATTATATAATTATAATAGGACGTCTTTAACAAGCTTCTATATTTCGGATAATTAAGGGAAGAAAAATCAACTTCGAAATACACAATAAGCCTCTAGAAGATACAGTGAAGAACTACAACTTCCGTGGATGACTCCTACCTGTGATTACGTTCAGGGAGGAATTGCAATGTATTCCGACACAGCTGCTATCTGCCCTTGGTTTGGACGCAGGAACACTGGCACCCGATTCCACTTGAGGAGATAGTTTCATAAAAAAAGTCTTTTTGCTAGCACACCAGCATACTGCTTGCCTGTTACGTCAGAAAAGCGAATATTCAAATGGACTATACTTCATTTGAACTCAAAACTGTAGAAGATCAATATTGCTTTATCTTTATCTTACACATATTTATGTAGAATACGAATTTACTCATTTTGACTAGACTTCATTTGGACTAAAATCTGTAGAAAATCAATAGTGCTGACAGATTTCCTTTGTATGTACACTCTGATTTGAAGAGAATGACATTCTTTCATCAGTGAAATGAATTCTTCAGCTCATTTGTTAACGCTGCAAAACTGACTCATACGGCTTTTGGAGATGTGTGAATATCGCTCATACTATATATCACCCATTTCTTGCGTGCACTTGTTGGGAACGGCGAAACGGGATAAACATTTGTTAAAAGTAAAAATTTTTATTTGTAAAAATCAATATAATCCAATAGAAACAGTTCATCACAATGAATAAATGCTATGTAGAATTAGAATTTACTCATTTTGACGATAAAGGAGACGATAATTTCGCCAATTCGCTTCCAGTTTCTTTGTTTTCTTTCTGTTATTTTACTTAAAAATCTCCTTAAGCTCATCTTATCTTTATCTTACATATGTTTGCTCCGATAATTAAACGCCTTTGATCTTTACTTAAAAAAAAACGAAAAAAAAAAGAAAATACTATTCGAGCGAAAAAATAACTGTTGATTCCTCGTCTAAATAAATCAAGTATTTCATGATTGGCTGTCTAAAAATGAATGCTCTCGCCAATTTCATGCGACCATGTGATCGGTCTGCAGCTGATTCTACTTCCGCTGATCTTCAAAGATTACTATCTTCGGCGTCATCAGACATCAGCTTACTTTGACATCACAAACAACCACTAGCAACAGTTCTTCCGTGGCTATTTTGTTGTGGGTTTAACACATGTTTAAAACTATATCGCCTCAGCCAAAATATGAAGGAAGGTCATAGTTTGAAATCACCGATAATGGAAATATATGCACTTTATTAGAAAACATCGCAAGCCACGCAAGTCATCTCCTTAGATCTGACGTTAAAAAATACGCCTCCAGCTTCCAGCCAATAAACTTCAGTGGACTTCAACGTCGTAAACTTCGTTCTTTAGTGGTTAATGCATTCCGGGCCTTATCGTGGAGGGACAACATGGTTTAGGTGGTATCACGGTGATCTAGAATGTAGATCGATGCCTTCAAAAGGATACCACTGCCCATTTGGATTGACCATGAAAATCTCCGGATCATTATCCTATCAAGCATTTTTGGATACTCTCCGGAGACGTGTTGCACCCTCATTCTCATCTTACAAGCCTGAAGGGGTTTTGAAGAGCATTAAACGAACAATTGCTGTTGCTATTTTACACCATCATTAACAGTTTCAAACGTTGCTTTGTGGTAAAATTTATTATTGAATTATAAATGAAAATATATCGAAAAGAAAATAAAGATTTGTTATGAACTATTGACAGAAAAGCAACATCACTCAAACGAGATTGTAATGGTTTGTTGTCTTGTAGAGCTTGAAGTTCAGAGGAATAAAATACATACACTAAGCATTTGCAGTAGTCTATGTGCGACGATGTACCGCTATCCTCGAGTTTATTTTATTATTTACTTACTTTCATTTACATAAATATTTAATTTATTTTAATATTCTTAATTTTTATCATTCAGATCACAATCTACCAAATGTGATTTTAAGTTATCCCTTAAGAAATACTAATTGAAACATATCAAAAGTAACAAAAAGGTTTTTGGCCATTTGTAATTCAAATTACAAACTTAAAATACCAATTACATCGGTTTTTTGAAAATTTTCATATTATATACTTTATTACCTTAAAGATAATTTTTTTAAAAATGAAAACATATTTCAAGCCATGAACTACACTAAGCTTTAAACTGATAATTAATTAATTAAATATTCGAAAAAAATACATACGCACTAAATTATTCCAATTGATATAACATAAAAAAGTAGGGTTTTTTTTATGAAAGGATTAAAATATAGTTAAATAAATATAATATTCAAAAAGCTACTAAATTACAGTCGTTACACTTTTGAAATGCTTTCGTTACAATTTTTTTTATAGATTAAAAAAAATAGAATATAGATATGAATATGCATTCAATTTATTAACAATGTACTTAAAATTGAAATAATAGGAAAAGTTTAATGAAAATTTCGTTCTTCTTTCTCTTCTTGAAAAATATATTTGGAAGAACAAACATTTCAAGTCTTTCCTTTCATGGAAAAACCTAGGCAAAAAATTAATTATTTCTTTTCGTATATTTCGTAGAATTAAGTAAAAAATATAATATTCGATTAGTAAAAAAAAATGGATAACAATAAGCTCAAAGCCTTCAAGAAATGAATCAAGTTCAGAGGAAAGGGAACCAAAGAAAATAATTATATCCTTTCAGTTTTAGACTGTAAATAAAAAGCCAACACATAAGATAAAAAAAAATTAACATATTAAAATTCGACATGATTCGAACAGACCATGCTGATCTTCTTCAAGTGACTGATCTCAAGGTGCCTGATGATTAAATATACGAAATTATTTGGAATGAGCCAATAGGATGAAGATTATCACGTGATCGGATTTGCTGCGCTCTCTGGTAGTAGAGGCACCAACTTCAATTTCGGTAAGAAATGAAGCTTGTGGTTATGGCGTCAGGAGAACTGTCATACTTTAGGTCATCAACTGGAAATGAGAAGTTGATCAAAATTGAAGACAGACAAAAAAAGGAAAAAAAATTGTTACAATTAAACGGAAGGGTTAGGAGATGCTATTTTTTCTTTCTAGGGAAAACCATAGTGAAACATGTTAGTTACAGAAATGCAATCATTGTAACAAAATGGATTCGTTAGTATTATAAAAGACTCATTTCATTTACGTAAAAGATTTTGGATTTCATGTGTAAGGATAAGAGGATGGACAGTATCTATTGTATGGCCTGGGTCGCTGATATGCAAAATGGTGAGGTTATTGAAATCCTTGGTGCGAATAGCAGCAGCGTGCTGTTTTGTTCGGCTTTTAATGGGCTGCCGGGTCTCACAAATGTACAGACAGTTAGAACCTAGACATTGTAACGCACAAATGACACCCTTAAGGTTTTCGGGAGGAACAGAGTCAATCGTATTAATAGCAGAGGAAAGGGTAACTAATATAGGAGAAGTCAACGTGATGTAATTGGGCCGTAACAATTTAGTGAGTGAAGAAAATAAAGACTGAATGAAGGGGATAGAAATATACATTCATTACCAAAACAAACAACGCAACTAGAAGGAGTTGTCCGATTGTATTAAAATTTCGTATGCAAAGACATTGGGACCGCCATGCAAATGATTAAACTTTGGTGTCGAGAAGTGTTTAATTTAATTTAATTTAATTTCTCTCTATCTAATCCTTAATAAAGAGACTTTGTTTACCGTTTGTATTTAATTTTATTTATTATTGTTTTAATTGTATCAAGTATTGTTTAAAGACTATATGACAGTGACATAAATCTTTAATTATTATTTATCTTTTCCGCGTGTATTTGTCATTTTCATCTTTTATTTATATCTAATCTCGCCTTTTTAGCTTATTTAATGCTTCGGTAGATCTGTCAGCATCCTTTTATTCAGTTTCTCCATTGCGATTATTTATTTTATTGCCATTGTTTTATCTTTTCTTATCGTGTTTAGCGTGACAAAATTGGTCGTGGAGGGATTGTGGTTTTTTTAGTCGCCATTTTTCTTCTATTTTTTTCCATTTAGCTTGCTGACGCAATTCAATTAGTTATTTACTCATTATATCGTGACATTACTCTTTCTGAAAACTTGCGTTATTAAGCATATTTTAAATATTCTATTTATATTTATTGGATGATGCGATGTTATTTATGTTGTCTATCTTACTTGTTGCCTTTTTATTTCTTAACTTCTAGCACATTCGTATGACATTTCCAGGCACATATTCCAAATACGGTTTGGAATACAGTTGGTTTTTGTCTTTCCCACCTTCCTTTAAGTTCCTATAGGGAATTTTGAGCAGCCATGTATCTATTTTATTGAATGTTGGCAAGTGTTTTCTCTATAAATGTGAGATGAATCACAAGAACTAATAACGTGTATTTTTGTGTATATTCGTAGCTCATTCTCTGCAAGATTTTCAGTACTGCAACGTAGGTGGATGCCAAAGTTGTTAATAGAGGGAGCTACTTGTTTTCACAATCATTCATAATTTCTGCTCATAGACTAAAACAGCAAGTTTTCACTCAGTTTCTTCTATTTTGTAACTATTATCAATAAATAAATTCTATCCTTATATTGGGTGAGTGCGAAAGTTCCGTTTTTGGAAATGAAAATTTGCAATAGAATTGCCCTCACACATGACATTGTAATGATACAAATCGTCTGCCAATCAAACGTGTGGATGCCTCACATATAAATGCATCGTGTCTCACAAAGTTTATCATCTCCAAAAAATATCAGAGGGTGTAACATGGAACGCGAAAAGGAGCATATAAGACATTGTTTGTTACACGAGTTCGATAAAAAGAGTACGACAGCCACATAATGTCGCAATGTTTATCAAGTTTATAGGGAGGATGCAATAGACGAAAGCACATGTCGTCGATGGTTTCCTAAATTTAGGGAAGGAGACAGAAGCTGCCAAAATCAGGCTAGGAGTGGACGGCCATCACACGTTGGAGAGGACGATATTGACCAAGTCATAAGGAACAGCCCGAAACCGGCTGGTTAACTTCGTTTTACGAGAAAGTTGGATCGTTGGGTTCCACATAATCTGACAGCTAAGTAGCGGGATGACCGAATCGCCATCTGCGTTTCCTTGCTTTCTCGAAACAAAAATGACCCATTCTTCACACGAATTGTGACAGGAGATGAGAAGTGTACCGTAACATAAAGCGTCGTAGGACTGTGTGTCGCCCTTCTGATCCGCCTGATCGACTTCGAAAGCTGAACTTCATCCCAAAAAAGTGTTATTGAGTGTGTGGTGGG
Organism: Thereuonema tuberculata; assembly: GCA_023159025.1. NCBI lineage: Eukaryota > Metazoa > Arthropoda > Chilopoda > Scutigeromorpha > Scutigeridae > Thereuonema > Thereuonema tuberculata. The sequence continues at coordinate 6,047 of JAFIDM010000924.1, forward strand.
ATGTGCAGGGAATAAATCACTGGGAGGTCCTGCCACTGAACCAAACCATCAATGCTGCCTTTTACTATCTACAGTTAGACAGGCTGCATTCAAATTTGGTACCAAAGCGGCCAGGCCCCATCAATGGCGTGTTATCCTTCATTACGATAACGCCAGGCCACATGCTGCTGTCATCAGTCGCCAGAAGTTCCTGGGCTTTGGTTGGGAGATTTTACCCCCCCCCCCATTCACCTGACTTGGAACCAACTGACTATCACCTATTTCGTGCGTTAAACAATTCCTTCAGTCAGAAAATCTTTGATGATGGCCAGAAAGATGGCAAGAGGTCATAGATAGCAATGGGGATTATGCAGTTATAAGTACTGTTCATTTTGCGTTTATTTGCTCTTCTTTATGGGTAATAAAAACGGGTAGAACTTTTGCACTCACCTAATATTTTATAGACACGATATCTATTTTAATGACTTCTTTCTTTTCAACAATGTTTTATCAAAATAAACAATTTATTTTTAGATGTAATTCATGCTTTAAAGAACTTATTAGATACAAACAACGATCCAAGGAAAACAGAAAAACTTAAATAATAATATATAGTTTAAAAAATTAACATATGAATGGTTAAAAAATTCTAATATAATCTTAAAGAAACACACAAACAATAAAATAAAACCACATTAGAATGAAAATTCCGTGTATTACAGAAATTGAAAGAAAAACTTACATCCTAATTAGATAAATAGAGAAAATATAGAAAATATATCACTCCTTCAAAATTTCTTTTGTTTTTTTTTGTGTGTGTTTCTTTTTAAAACATTTACTAAAACTAATAAAAAGGTGAAGAATAATTTATAATTGGGGTTTCCCAATTATCTTTAAAAAAATAAATAGTTTTTTTTACATAGATGTTAAATAGCAGTCTTTCTTTAAGTAGCTGTGAATTTATTGCAGTAGAGGTGAAATACGAAAAAGTTAAATTATGTAAAACTTTGAAGTAATTTAAAGTTATTGTTTTATTTTTAAACTTTTCTTAAATTTATAATAAATAGATTTACCTCCTGATGAAGAAAACATAAATTCAGATAAAATGGTTTCAGCTATTTATATATTATAATACGTAATTACAATTTTAATTCAGTTAAATGCTCAAACATGTGGTTATTTAAAACTGTCGTAAGACTTAAATTTATTTTACTTTTAAAAAATATTCAAGAAATAGACTACTTTTCTTTGATCATAAACCTATAAATTCTTTGGTAAATTATATCTAATTTAAAAAAAAAAAATTAACTTTGAAAAACATGTTTTAATTTCTATTACTATTCAATAAAATTGTTTCAATTTTTGTTATTTTGACAACAAACTGACAGTGAGAAATAACAAAGAATGGCTTACATCCTGGTTAGACCCATTTGGTTTGCAAAAAGACAATGTAATACTTAATTTATTAATGTTTGTTAATTTTTTATTATTCTTCCTTATTCAGAAGCTAAAAGGCGTAATTAACAATTTTTTAAGGCTTTTGATTCATTTTTTAAATATTATTAATTACTAAAAAGACAATTTGATAGCCCATTCTTAATAGAAAACTACTTAAATTTTGTAATATTCACTGTATGTAATAAAAAATATTAATAATAGGTGAAACGGAATAGGTAAAAAAAAATTAACCGAAATCAGAAAACGTTTTTTGAGGGACTATCAGAGTTTAATAACAACAAACCCTCAACTTTGATTGAATGAAAAGAATTCAGAAACTTACGTATTAATTTGGTTATAGAAAGGCGATCATTTCAGATTTGGGAGTTTACATCTTTTTATAAATTGCTTTACTGTTGTCGATTTTTCTGAAATTAATGATTGTTTTAATAATGAAAACATCTAATATTTAGTTTCTATTAAATCTCAGTTTAGAATAAGTTGATCAATTTAGAAAATGACAACAAATTAAAATAATTAATAATATTAATATATTATATTGAAACTTATTGAATATTTACGTCTGAGTTATTGTTAATTTGATTAGGTAGAATATTTTTTTTTATTTTTTTTTTAAATAATTGAATCAAATAAATACTAGAAAAGTTAATAAGTGAATATAACTTTATTGTTTATTAATAATTAAATGTTAATTGTTAATAAACAATAAGATTATATTCACTTATTAATATTTCTAGTATTTATTTGATTCAATTATTTAAAAAAAATTAAAAAAAAATGTTCTACTTAATCAAATAACAAATTATTAGTGTATTACAATAAAAAAAATCAGAAAATACTTACATCCTATAATTCGAATAAAAAATTTGTAAATAAAACGTTGTCAGCCTTTATTTTTTTTTATTCGTATTATTTCACTGTGCCACTTTTATTTTTTATTTGTTTTCTTTTTTATTTGTCATTTCCTTGTTTCTAGTCTGTAATTTGTCTCTGTAAAAATATTCAAAATATTCTTCAATTAATTAAATTATAACTCAAAAACCTTCAATTTTTTTGGGTGTTTTTGAGGTATTACTAGCTATTTTAACTTAAAAATATTTAAAATGATAAAAAAAATATCTAAAATGATAAAAAAAATTGTAATATAATGTTTTGTATATAAAATATTTATTATTAGTACAATAATTCAATTTAAAAAAATAAATTTAATCGTGCACAATTAAAAAAAAACCATATTTTTTAAAAAATTAACTGTTTCATTCATAATAAATATTTTAAATAATAAACATTATTTTACAAATTTTTTATCATTTCAGGTTTTCGTCAAATATTTTTGAGAATTCAAAACAACACAAGTTCATTTTTAAATTTTCAGAATGTTAGGTGCACTGGAAAAAGAAATATATAAAAGAAATAAAAAGTTCGCAGTCGCCTGCAGCTGCTTCATGTTGCTTCACGTATTTAAGACTTTGTCGCCCGTGTCACTCTGATACTTGGTTGTCACTCGATTCTAAGTGAAAGGCCAATATTTGTTGAGAGATGGTCGATACTTCTATTATTATCTCCCAACAATACGAGACTTGAACAATTACTTTATCGTTATGTGTAAAACACAGAGAAGTGAAGAAGCTGGAGTATTTGTATGTCAAATGCCAAGAGGAAAATCCCAAAACCTTTGCGGCGACCGTCGAGGGTCCGTCACGGAAGCCGGAGCAATGGAATGGAGCCCGAGGTTGGATCAAGAGCCTTTTCCATCGACGGCATTGAATCATCATCATCAGTAAAACTTATCCCGCTGTTATGCCGGTATACCTAGAGGCATAAACATGTGTTTAGAGTGAATCTTTAGTGATAAAGTGTTGAAGTGAACCTACAAGACACATAGTCCGTTTCGATATCCGAGAACCACGACAACACAGACGATTCTACTCTTCAAAGGGGTGATACGGTGATATGGGTTTCCTAAGACCTGTTTGTTTTTAGTGGCACGCACGTGTATTTTCGTATACTTACTGATTAGAATCTTTCTATCAGTTCTTTGCTTTCTATTTCGTTTGAAACCGATTGAAAATTTCTGTATTTATTCTTTCCATAATTCTTTCCCGAAAAGCGCAAATAGAACTTAACTACTAGTAAACTAACACTATACAAAGTAAGCATCACATCTTCCTCACCCCTATTTGGAAGAAATCGCAAAAGACCTGACGCATGCCCGAAGGCTCTCGGAAACGAAAACCGACTGGAAGTGCTACATGAATTTTCTATTTCGAACAAATTGGGATTCCGAAACTACTACAGACATTGGGACCGACCATGCAAATGATTAAACTTTGGTGTCTAATGAATGAATGATGAGAGCTACAGCGCATCGGAACTGCGCACTCAGCAGATGTATATAAGAAGCGATTCTCAATCTGATGGCCAAAATTTCTGTTGTATTGCGATGAAATCTTTCAACGACTGAAAAAATGCCTCACCGCAGGATTCGAGCTCATTACGTGCAACTGTCAGAGTTTGAAAGAGGTCGTATCATTGGATTGAAAGAGGCAGGTTGGGCAAATCTGAGAATCGCTCGTCATATGGTCGAAGTGATGCGGCGATCATTCAGAGACGGCTGAGAGAGCGACATCTACGCTCGTACCGACCGCTACGCCACCTGCCACTCACGTCTGCCCGTCGGGCCAGATTACAGTGGTGCTTGGCTCGATTCGGTTGGAATGATGCTGACTGGGGACGTATAGTGCTTAGCGACAAATCACGCTTTTCCAACTGTGTCCTGGCGATCGACGCAGACATGTCTGGAGACGCCCAGGGCAGCGTGCCGATCCTGCTTTCACTATTGCACGCCTCACAGGCCCTCAACCAGGAGTTATGGTCTGGGGTGCCATTTCCCTTGATAGCCGGACCCCTTTGGTCGTCATTAGCGGCACATTTACAGCACAGCGGTACGTTGACGACATTCTGAAGCCTGTTTTGCTACCCTTCCTTTTGCAGTACCCTGTCCTTATTTTTCAGCAAGGTAATGCCAGACCACATACGGCACATGTTGCTATGACCTGTCTTGCAGCTTCTGAAACACTTCCTTGGCCAGCCAGATCCCCAGATCTCTCTCCAATCGAGCATCTCTGGGATATGATGGGAAGGCGACTGCATCCACCAGGGAATGTGGATGACCTAGCCCGACAATTGGAGCAAATTGGCAAGAAATACCGCAGGAGACCATCAGGGAGCTTTATCACTGTATGCCACGTCGTGTGGCAGCTTGCATTCAGAGTAGAGGTTGTAACTATGAAATAAATAATTCAATTTGTCTGAAATTTTAATCATTTTCTATTGTGTACATAATCTTCCTCTCCACCAATTTTTGTCTCCATCGGACAACTCCTTCTAGGAGTATCTTTTTTTTGTTAATGAGTGTATTTTTCCTGCTTATATATAAATTAGCTTTTATGTATAAAAAGATATATTAGATACACCTACCTAGTAGCGTTTTGGCCTCCTTCAGCCCTCAAAACAGCCTGAATTCGTCGAGGCATGGATTCCACAAGATGCTGAAAACGTTGTTGAGTTACTGTGTACCATGCAGACATGAGTGTTCTCCATTCTCCTCCAAACGGGTCCTAGGGCTTACCCAGCTCTGTATCGAATGGGTACCGGGTTTCTTTCCCGGGAGTTAAAGGCTGGCGGGCGGGCGTCGGGCTCATCACCCAAACTCAACGTAGTCCCATTGGTCATGAAGCACCTGGAGCCTTATCTCCCGTGACCCCAAGGGCTTGCATAGGCCTGTAGTGGGACCTTTAACTTAACTTAACTGCAGCAAGAAAAAGTCATCGTCATGTTCCTCAAACCATCCCATAGTGATGCGGGCTTTGTGCACCGGCGCATTATTTTGCTGGAAGTAGCATCTGCGTGAGGAGAAACTGTTAACATTTACGGTTGCACTTTATTCAGCTACGATGTGCAGGAACGTTCTAGCATCCTGACGTGCCTCCAGAGGTATCAATGGACCCAAAGTGTGCCAGGAAAACATCCCCTACACCATAACTCTACCCTACCGGCTTGAATAGTTGTGAGACATAGCATTTGTGCGCACAGCAGAGGTGTATCTGATAAAATGAATGGACAGTATATATACATCCAGTTATCTTATGTACATATACTATTCTTAAGCTTTAAGAGAACTATATAAATCTTGTAAAATTTTATTCTCTTGTTGTTCTCTTGTTATTCTCTTGTTGTTTATTAGTTTAATATAATTGTTTATTTTCAAATTATTAATGTTATTTACGCTAAAGATAGTACTCTGTGGGCCTGGCCTATCAGAAAGTATATTCATTTCCACATTTAATTTAGACAGATTTGTTATTAAATATTTTAATATTTATATTTTCCTTTTTGAGATTTTTCTAATGAGTTGATCACACGTCTGCTGTTTTTTTTTCTTTGCAAAACCCGTGACAATGTAAATATTTCTCTTTTTTTTTTTATTAGTTTTTTTTTTTAATCTTTAATTTAAAAAAAAAAGCCAGGTCAAACTTAGTATCGTCAGACATCTATACATATATAAAAAACATATACATATATGGAAATACAATACTTTTATATTGTTTTTTTTTCTGCCCGCTACTTCTCCGAAACCATAAGACACAAAACTATAAATAAGGTATCTAATAAGGTGTTACTGAGGATGGCTACATTTTATTTTTCATGGACGTGGATCAACCAAAAGTCACGTGAATGTAACGTCAACTTCTAAACCGTTCATTTTAAAGATGACCAAAATGACAGACAAATTGTTTCTCTCATTGAGATGAACTTTTTAAACATAGTCCGGTAGCGATTAAAGGTCACGTGACTTCAGGATCCAAGGTCACGTGAACACTAAAAATTTTACTTGCTAGATAAGTTCCTACTTTCTTTACTAGTTTTAATAATATAATTTTTTATATTAATTTTTATAAACTGTAATTAAAAGAAAATAATCTATAATTAAAATACACTTACGCACTAAAATGAATAATAAAAGGAATAAAATGAAAAAAAAAAAAAGAATTATGAAGTCTTAGAGGAAGGAGAAAGATTTTCTTTTCCTCAAGAAAAACTAAAATATTACTAAAGGTAAAGTTTCTTGTTAAAAGGAATGAAATAATGTTAAGAATTATAAAGAAGTTTTTCAAGATAACGATGTTCTATTATATTTGAAATATATCCTCTATTTCTTTATTTTTACAACTATGGATGGTATGGAATAACTTTTTATGTAAAACTTAACCCATCCTAATATCCGTATTTTGAAATATTTCGTGTAGCCGATTAAAACAATATAGGATGGTTTGGGTAGGCTGTCTATATTTCATTTTCTTCTTTTTTTTTGGGAAGGTTTTAAATACTATTTAGGCTTTGTTTTATGAATTTAGAAACAAACGCACTTGGGCAACTATTGTCAATAAATAGATACATAACAGAGGATGTGTTTATTTAATTCTTTGTTTACAACATGAGCTCCTAAAAATAATATTTATTTATATATATATATATATATATATATATATATATATATATATATATTTTTAAGTATATGTTTTAGAAAAAAATTTTAAGTTTAAGGAAAAAATGGCGGCAAAGAAAAAAAAATGATTGGAGGACGTATTCGAAAACGAAAATTGCAGCAAGATGGATGACGTCATAAGGACAAGTTAGGTTGAAAATTTCCAGTAGTTGGCAGGATTCCAACAAGAACTTGTCGTCATCATTGGCGTAAATGACGTGGCTTGTGGGGAAGACAGAAGATCAATCAGAAGCTGAATAATTAATGGGATGATATCATTGGCGGTTTCATGTTTTTCAAAATGTATATATGTTTGAACCTTTGAAGAAAATTTGTGTTTAAAAGGGCGTCAGCAAAGGAGCCCGAAAGGCTCCACCTGCTCACTATTTTATTAATTTTTTTAAAAATTAATTTGTATGTTGTTTTTAATTTAATAACTCTTTTTCATACATGTTAAAATTTTATTATTATTATTATTATTATTATTATTATTATTATGTAAAAGTTTCAAACCTTGGGTTTCCCCAACAAAAAACAAGATGGCGGCTCAAGCACCAAAGCACATATTGCTAAATGTAAAGAAGTGTGTACGAATGGTTAGGGATGTGTGGCTGTATCAATAAATTTCCTAACTATGCATGCTGTGTTGAGTATCACAGCCTTCTGAAGTTCTGTGTTTTTGTGAAGTCCAAGAGTGCTGAGGCTGTGCTGCAATGTGTGAGGCACCAGATCAATGGTGAATAGACGATGAATACAACATGTATTCAGTCCTGTCTCCACTGCTTCTGGAGCTCGTGTATTATTATTATTATTATTATGATTATTATTATTATCATTTCGCGAATAGGCCGCAACGGACCACGAGCTAGCCCCTCCTGACAACATCAGAACAAGGCTAAGAAATCGGAGACGAGAAAGAATGCACTTTCTCGTTGAGGATACACCTGAGAGAGTGAGTCCCAGGGGGAAACGGACGAAACACAGAAGGAGAAAGAAACATCCATGCCACCACCGGGATTCGAACCCGGGGACTGGCGCACTGGCCACAACGGCAGACCGCAATCTAGACCGCACGGCCACGCCAGCACGGCATTATTATTATTATTATTATTATTATTATGTTTGTATGTTTCAAACCTTGGGTTTCACCAGCAAAAACAATATGGCGGGTCAAGGACCAAAGCCCATACTGCCAAGTGTAAAGACGTGTTCGAGAATGATTAGGGATGTGTGATTGTGTCCATAAATTTCCTAACTATGCGTGTAGTGTTGAGTACCACAGCCTTCTGCAGTTGTGCATAAGTGTTTCTGTGAAGTCCTAGTGTGCTGAGGCTGTGGTGCAATGTGTGAGGCACCAGACCAGTGGCAGACAGAACGATGGGTACAACACGTACTCGATCCTGCCTCCACTGCTTCTGGAGCTCGTGTGCTAAATCAGTGTATTTACTGATCTTGTCTGCGTGAGTTTTCTGCATGTTCTTGCTGATAGGCACTGCAATATCAATTAGATAGGTCTGTTTGTTGACCTTATCAACAAGTGTGATGTCTGGTCTGTTGTGATGTATGGTTTTGTCTGTGTGAATGGGGCTGTCCCAGTATAGTTTATATGAGGGTGACTCTAATACGCTTTGTGGTATGTACTTGTAGTACGGGACCGTGCTCTTAATAAGTGAATGTTTGTGTGCTAGTTGTTGATGAACGATCGATGCTACCTGATTGTGTCGGTGGAGGTAGTCTGTTTGAGAGAGAAGGGGACAGCCTGATATTACGTGGTCGATCGTCTCATGCGTAGTGTGGCATTTCCTGCATTTGTCGTCATGTGTGTTTGCATCGTGTAGAATGTGTTTCTTGTAGTTGCGTGTGGAGATGACTTGGTCCTGTATTGCGATCATGAACCCTTCGGTCTCCCCAAACAGCTCACCACTCGTCAGCCATCTGTTCGACGCTTCCATTTCGACATGTGGTTGGCTGAGTTCGTGGCGATGTCTGCCATGGAGTTCCTTACGAGTCCATGATTCACGCAGCTGCTGAGTGTGGGTGTCAGGGGTAGTGAGTGTTGGAGAATAGTTTTCGAGGTTCAGGGGTGTGAGGTGTGTGTCAGCCTTGACAATGGCTGAGTGAAGTGAGGAGTCTTCTGCTCTTCGTGGAAATGTTCCCTAAGTGTACGTACTTGTTTTTCGTGTAGGGCGATGAGGTTGATGAGTCCTCGGCCTCCCTCCTTGCGGGGAAGAGACATCCTTTCCGTTGCGGACTTGGGGTGATGTATGTTGTGTTTCGTGAATGTAGTGCGTGTTGCGCGTTGTAGTGCTTCGAGTTCGGTGTTTGTCCATGGAATTATGCCGAACGAATAGGTTAGTGTGGGAACGGCAAAAGTGTTGATAGCTTTATATTTATTTCTGGCGTTGAGTTGTGTTTTGAGGATTTTGTGAACTCGAGCAAGGTATGTCCAATTCAAAACCCTCCAAATTCGAAGTCTTCTCACGTATTATGTGTAACTTGCGGCATTTGTCAATTCCAAATTCCATTCCAATGTCTTTGGTGAACTGTGTGGTGGCTTGTAGTAAATTAGTAAGTTGTGCATTGTTTGTGGCATAGAGTTTAATGTCATCCATGTAAAGTAAGTGTGTGGTTTTATATGGTGTCACAGTGCCTGTGGTAAGCCTATAACCGTGTTTTATGTTATCTAGTATATGGCTCAGTGGATTCAAGGCGAGGCAGAACCAAAGAGGACTCAAGGAGTCTCCCTGGAAAATACCTCTCCTTACGGGAATGGGATCTGTAGTGATGGAGGTGTTAGAGGTGCGTAGATGTAATGTTGTGTTCCAACTCTTCATCGTGGCGGCTAAGAATGCCTTGATCTTGGGGTGTATTTTGTAAATATGAAGAGTGTGTAGGAGCCAGGAATGAGGGACAGAATCAAATGCCTTCTTGTAATCGATGTATGCGATATGTAAGCTCCTATTCTTCGCGCGTGCCTGGCGCAGGATTACAGAGTCAATAAGAAGTTGCTCCTCACAACCCTGGGAATTCCTGCGACAGCCCTTCTGCTGTTCGGAAAGAATGTTATATGTCTCGATGTGTGTGTAGATCTTGTCTGCGAGGCAGGAGGTGAGGAGTTTGTAAAGTGTGGGGAGGCAAGTGATTGGGCGGTAGTTTGCAGGTTGTGCTGTTTCAGTGTTCTTGCTCTGTAGGTATGTGACACCCTGTGTGAGGAAACGAGGCATATGTTCTGGGTGTTGGATTATGTCAGTGAGTGTAAGCGCTAGTTTTCCATGCAGGGACGTGAACCTCTTGATCCAGAAGTTCTGGACTCCGTCTGCACCAGGAGCCTTCCAGTTGTGTGCAAGTTTTGAAGAAGTCGCGCATAAGATCCTGGTTCATCTGCGATGACCATTTGATGCGCTGGCGTGGTTTCCCAGTCTTGGTGGTCGCCTGCTCTGACACAGACAAAACACTTCCGACTGTTCGGGCGGGATGGTGTTGCCCAGACATTGTGGTAGCCATATATTATTATTATTATTATTATTATTATTATTATTATTATCTCGAAAAAGTTTACAACCATGGGTTACCCCAGCTAAGACAATATAGCAGGTCAAGGACCAAAGCACATATTACAAAGTGTAAAAAAAAAAAAAAAAAAAAAAGTTTGGATGAATACTTAGGGATGGGTGCTTGTGTCCACAAATTTCCTAACAATGCGTGTTGTGTTGAGTACCACAGCCTTCTGGGGTTGTCCATAAGTGTTTTTATGAAGTCCTAGTATGCTGAAGATGTGGTGCAATCTGTGAGGCACCAGACCAGTGGCGGACAGGATGATGGGTACAACACGTACTCGGTCCTGCCTCCACTGCTTCTGGAGCTCGTGTGCTAGATCTGTATATTTACTTATCTTGTCTGCGAGAGTTTTCTGCATGTTCTTGCTGATAGGCACTGCAATATCAATGAGATAGGTCTGTTTGTTGACCTTATCAACAAGTGTGATGTCAGGTTTGTCGTGATGTATAGTTTTGTCTGTGTGAATGGGGCGGTCTCAGTATAGCTTATGTGAGGTTGACTCTAGTACACTTTGTGGTGTGTACTTGTAGTATGGGACCGTGTTCTTAATATGTGAGTGTTTGTGTGCTAGCTGTTGATGAACGATCGATGCTACCTGATTGTGTCGGTGGAGGTAGTCTGTTAGGGACAGAAGGGGACAGCCTGATATTATGTGGTCGATCGTCTCATGTGTAGTATGGCATTTCCTGCATCTCTCATCGTGTGTGTTTGCGTCGCGTAGAATGTGTTTCTTGTAGTTGCTGGTGGGGATGACTTGGTCCTGTATCGCGATTATGAACCCTTCGGTCTCCCCAAATAGCTCACCACTCGTCAGCCAGCTGTTCGACGCTTCCATGTCGACATGAGGCTGGCTAAGTTCGTGGCGTTATTATTATTATTATTATTATTAATATCATAAAAGTTTCAAACCATGGGTTTCCCCAGCTAAGATAATATGGCGGGTCAAGGACCAAAGCACATACTGCCAAATGTATAAAAAAAAAGGTTGGAAGAATAGTTAGGGATGTGTGTTTCTGTCCATAAATTTCGGAACTATGCGTATTGTGTTGAGTACCACAGCCTTCTGGAGTTGTGCATAAATGTTTTTATGAAGTCCCAGTGTGCTAAGGCTGTGATGCAATGTGTGACGCACCAGACCAGTAGTGGACAGGATGATGGGTATAACTCGGTCCTGCCTCCACTGCTTCTGGAGCTCATGTGCTAGGTCTGTGTATTTACATATCTTGTCAGCGTGAGTTTTATGCATGTTCTTGCTGATGGGAACTGCAATATCAATGAGATAGGTCTGTTTGTTGATCTTATCAACAAGTGTAATGTCAGGTCTGTTGCGATGTATAGTTTTGTCTGTGTGAATGGGACGGTCCCAGTACAGTTTATGTGAGGGTGACTCTAGTACGCTTTGTGGTGTGTACTTGTAGTATGGGACCGTGTTCTTAATAAGTGAGTGTTTGTGTGCTAGCCGTTGATGAACGATCGACGCTACTTGATTGTGTCGGTGGAGGTAGTCTGTTTGGGACAGAAGGGGACAGCCTGATATTATGTGGTCGATCGTCTCATGTGTAGTGTGGCATTTCCTGCATCTGTCGTTGTGCGTGTTTGCATCGTGTAGAATATGGTTCTTGTAGTTGCGTGTGGGGATGACTTAGTCCTGTATCGCGATCATGAACCCTTCGGTCTCCCCAAACAGCTCACCACTCATCAGCCATCTGTTCGACGCTTCCATGTCGACATGAGGTTGGCTGAGTTCGTGGCAATGTCTGCCATTGAGTTCCTTACGAGCCCATCATTCACGCAGCTCCTGTGTGTGGATGTCGGGGGTGGTGAGTGTTAGAGAAGGGTTTGCAAGGTCCGGGGGTGTGAAATGTGTGTCAGCCTTGACAACGGCTGAGTGGAGTGAGGAGTGTGGTGCTCTTTGGTAGAAGTGTTCCCTAAGTGTGTGTCCTTGTTTTTCGTGTAGGGTGATGAGATTGATGAGTCCTCGGCCTCCCTCCTTGCGGGGAAGAGTCATCCTTTCCGTAGCGGACTTGGGTGGTGCATGTTGTGTTTCGTGAATGTCGTGCGTGTTGTGCGTGGTAGTGCTTCGAGTTCAGTGTTTGTCCATGAAATTATGCCGAACGAATAGGTTAGTGTGGGGACGGCAAAAGTGTTAATGGCTTTAATTTTATTTCTGGCATTGAGTTGTGTTTTGAGGATGTTGTGAACGCGAGCGCAGTATGTTTTCTTGAGTGCATTTTTGATGTTTGCGCTGTCAATGACGCGCGCTTGCTGGAAGCCCAGATACTTGTAGGTCTCTCCCTCTTCCATGGATTGGATGGCCAACCCATGGTCCAGTTCAAAACCCTCCAAATTCGTAGTCTTCCCGCATGTTATATGTAGCTTGCGGCATTTGTCGATTCCAAATTCCATCCCAATGTCTTTGGCGAACTGTGTTGTGACTTGTAGTAAATTAGTAATTTGTGCGTTGTTTGTGGCGTAGAGTTTAATATCATCCATGTAGAGTAAGTGTGTTATTATTATTATGTTTGTAAGTTTCAAACCTGGGGTTTTCCCAGCAAAAACAATATGGCGGGTCAAGGACCAAAGCACATATTGCAAAGTGTAAAGACGTGGGCAAGAATGATTAGGGATGTGTGGTTGTGTCCATAAATTTTCTAAATATGCGTGTTGTGTTGAGTACTATAGCCTTCTGCAGTTGTGCACAAGAGTTTTTGTTAAGTCCTAGTGTGCTGAGACTGTGGTGCAAAGTGTTAGGTACCAGACCAGTGGCGGACAAGACGTTGGGTACAACACGTACTCGATCCTGCCTCCACTGCTTCTGGAGCTCGTGTGCTAGGTCTGTATATTTACTGATCTTGTCTGCGTGTGTTTTCTGCATGTTCTTGCTGATAGGCACTGCAATATCAATGAGATAGGTCTGTTTGTTGACCTTATCAACAAGTGTGATGTCTGGTCTGTTGTGATGTAAGGTTTTGTCTGTGTGATTGGGACGATCCCAGTATAGTTTATGTGAGGATGACTCTAATACACTTTGTGGTATGTACTTGTAGTACGGAACTGTGTTCTTAATAAGTGAATGTTTGTGTGCTAGCTGTTGATGAATAATCGACGGTACCTGATTGTGTCGGTGGAGGTAATCTGTCTGGGAGAGAAGTGGACAGCCAGATATTATATGGTAGATCGTCTCATGCGTAGTGTGGCATTTCCTGCATTTGTCGTCATGTGTGTTTGCGTCGTGTAGGATATGTTTCTTGTAGTTGCGTGTGGGGATGACTTGGTCCTATCGCGATCATGAACCCTTCGGTCTCCCCAAACAGCTCGCCACTTGTCAGCCATCTGTTCGACGCTTCCATGTCGACATGAGGCTGGCTGAGTTCGTAGTATGTCTGCCATGGAGTTCCTTACGAGTCCATGATTCTCTGCTGAGAGTGGGTGTTAAGGGCGGTGAGTGTTGGAGAATGGTTTTCGAGGTCCAGAGGTGTGAGGTGTAATTCAGCTTTGACAATGGATGAGTGGAGTGAGGAGTCTTGTGCTCTTTGGTGGAAGTGTTCCCTAAGTGTGTGTACTTGTTTTGCATGTAGGGTGATGAGGTTGACGAGTCCTCGACCTCCCTCCTTGCGGGGAAGAGTCATCCTTTCTGTAGCGGACTTGGGGTGGTGCATGTTGTGTTTCGTGAATGTAGTGCGTGTTGTACGTTGTAGTGCTTCGAGTTCGGTGTATGTCCAAGGAATTATGCCGAACGAATATGTTAGTGTGGGGACGGCAAAAGTGTTGATGGCTTTAATTTTCTTTCTGGCGTTGAGTTGTGTTTTGAGGATGTTTTGAATGTGAGCACGATATGTGTTCTTGAGTGCATTTTTGATGTTTGTGTTGTCAATGACTCGCGCTTGCTGGAAGCCCAGATACTTGTAGGTCTCTCCCTCTTCCATGGATTGGATGGCCAACCCATGGTCCAGTTCAAAACCCTCCAAATTCGTAGTCTTCCCGCATGTTATATGTAGCTTGCGACATTTGTCGATTCCAAATTCCATCCCAATGTCTTTGGTGAACTGTGTGGTGACTTGTAGTAAATTAATAAGTTGTGCGTTGTTTGTGGCGTAGAGTTTAATATCATCCATGTAGAGTAAGTGTGTGATTTTATATGGTGTCAGAGTGCCTGAGGTGAGCCTATAACCGTGTTTTGTGTTATCTAGTATGTGGCTCAGTGGATTCAAGGAGAGGCAAAACCAAAGAGGACTCAAGGAGTCTCTCTGGAAAATATCTCTCCTTATGGGAACGGGATCTGTAGTGATGGAGGTGTTGGAGGTGCGTAGTTGTAATGTAGTGTTCCAACTCTTCATTGTGGCATCTAAGAATGCCGTGATCTTGGGGTCTATTCTGTAGATGTGAAGAGTGTGTAGGAGCCAGGAATGAGGGAAAGAATCAAATGCCTTCTTGTAGTCGATGTACGCAATATGTAAGTTCCTACTCTTCGCGCGCGCCTGGCGCAGGATTACAGAGTCAATAAGGAGTTGCTCCTTACAACCCTGGGAATTCCTGCGACAGCCCTTCTGCTGTTCGGAAAGAATGTTATGTGTCTCGATATGTGTGTAGATCTTGCCTGCGAGACAGGAGGTGAGGAGTTTGTAAAGTGTGGGGAGACAAGTGATTGGACGGTAGTTAGCAGGGTGTGCTGTTTCAGTGTTCTTGCTCTGTAGGTATGTGACACCCCGTGTGAGGAAACGAGGCATATGTTCTGGATGTTGGATTATGTCAGTGAGTGTAAGTGCTAGCTTCCCATGCAGGGACGTGAACCTCTTGATCCAGAAGTTCTGGACGCCGTCTGCACCAGGAGCCTTCCAGTTGTGTGCATGTTTTAGTGCTGTCTGTATGTCTGCGAGAGTAATCTCATAGAAGGACATGAGGGGTAAGTGTTCAGTAAGTTTTTGTTCCTCTGTGATCCATGGTGCTTTATCAATTTGGGGGAAAGGATTAGACCACAGAGACGACCAGTATTCGTGTAATGCCTCGCTGGTGGGAGTGTTTATGTTAGTTGTAGTAGAGGAAGATTTAAGTGATCTGTAGAATTTTTTCTCATTGTATTGGAAGGTGTTGTTCTGCTGTTTGCGCAGAGTGCATTGTTTGTATCTTTGTAATCTTTTTGCAAGTGCACTGAGTTTTTGTTTTAGTATGTCGAGATGTTCCTGAACCTGGTTATGATGGTTTGAATGTGAAGGGCGAGTATTTATCTGCTTGAATATCTTTCTAACCTGGGACATAAGTTTCTTTGTTTTGTTTCCTGCACAGTATTGTGTGAGCCTGGCTATGTCCCCTCTGAGGTCGCTGATGCGGCCCTCAAGGCTACGTCTCCAAGGGGCGATGTAATCTTGTGACCGTGCAGTGGGAGGTATATGGTGTTGTTTGATTCCAAGTGCTTGAATGGTTCCCTGTGCGGCACAATAGAGTGTTGTGTGTATGTGTTCTAATGTTTGGATATTGTCAAGGTGTTGTGGGATAGTGTGTGTGTTGAGATGGTATATGACTGTGGCGAGTTGTTTTGATGTGTGTACTTTGGGGAGTGGAGGACTGAGTGTCGGGTCTGTGCCTGTGTATTGTGCCAGTGCAGTGTAAAAATGATCATGTGCTGCACGTAATATGTCGTTAGTTGTATTATTGAGGCATGTGTGCTGAGGGATAGAGATTGTTTCTGTGCTTTCCATAATGGTGTCTTCTGGTGGGGTGGGGTGTGGTGTCCTCTGGTTGGATTCAGCAACTTCTTCCCTAATTTGTGCAAGTATGCATGGGAGGATAAGATTGTTTACCAGTATGGAACGTCGCTGATCCGTTACTCGCTGTTCGCTAAGCCCTAACGATGGATATCGTGTGGTGAATGTATGGTGTAATGTCTGTCTGTATCCTGTGAGTTGAGTCCCTAACTGTGTAATGGTATAGAAGTCGCGCATAAGATCCTGGTTCATCTGTGGTGACCATTGGATGCGCTGGCGTGGTTTCCCAGTCTTGGTGGTCGCCTGCTCTGACACAGACGAAACACTTCCGACTGTTCGGGCTGGATGGTGTTGCCCGGGCATTGTGGTAGCCATACTACAGGATGGGGTGCCACTTTCTCCACCACCACCTGCGGGAGACTGTAGTATATATTTTTCGAACGGAGGCCTCTGGCTAACCCCCGAACGCGGATGACTTTATCCTGCGCCACACCCGATGCAGCATATTCTTTATTAGAACGAGTTCTCATCATGGATGGTTGGACCCTTCAGCCTACCCTAAATCTAGTGTAAATCCCGCCCCCACCGCGAGGAGGTGGGGTCCATGGGGGCTTATTATTATTATTATTATTATTATTATTATTATTATGTACGTAATACAAACTTAAAATGTAATGAATAAAAGAGGTGCAAAAAAGACCAAACTATCTAAACAGAGTGGAAACTTGAACATTTGAGAGTGCTGTGCCTACTGACAGCATCTAGCGGCAGTTTTCGCAACTATCTGCAGCTTATATCGTTCCACTGATATGAGCATTAGTTGTGGAGCTGCATCTGTTCAATTGAGCATGTCGACGAGTAAAAATTAATTTATTAGCCTACAAAATTGTTACATTGTTAATAACATTAAATACAGATTTTCATAAATACTTACATTCTGGTTTATTAATAAATACCAATATGATTTGAAAAAACAATAAAAGTAAAAATTACGGTCATTATTGGTTTTACAGTATTTATATTAACAATTTCTATTGTGTATTAAGATAACAATAGATGGTGAAAGCATGCAAACGAGAAATGATTATTCATAGTAACAATGGGAGACAAAATATTATCAGCTGACGAAAGCAAGCAAATATGCCATGACGGGAAACGGATGGAAAAATGGTTTCCTCCTGTTCTACGAGAATTTCTTAATTATTCAGAAGATAGAAGATCCAATGTACTATATGGATATGAAGTCGAATTATTTCCTTGGAGGACGAAAAGCAGATTCCTAATTTAAAACAGCCAATATATTATGTGAATAAACAAAAGATTTTGAATGTTTGTCTGTTTTGGGTTTTATTTTTTAAATATTTTTTTCTTTTGGAGTGGACCACAGCTGCTTACGGAATTGGTTTCCCTTATCTCAATTGGCACTTTCTGAGCATTTCATCTGGTGAGTGGGTTTGGCCTATGAGTCCCTAAAAAGGACGAAACGGTCCGTCTCAAACTCTCGCCAATGAACGTTCAGAATTTTTTTTTATTTCTATATCATTTCTCTATGCTTTATAATATATGGGTCTTATAATTTGCTGAGTTTGCTATTTTTTTAATAAGTGAATTAACGATCGTCATAACATAGGTTTATTTAAAGGAAAGTAGTGCATCGATTATCCGATTATCAATCAACCGAAACATCGGTAAACCTAAGGCGTTTCAGTTGACAAAAATTTTAAAGATTAATTTGAGAAATAAAATTATGAATTTAATTTCTTTCAGAGTGATAGATGTGATGATGGGACATAGTTCCCGAAACGCATAATGACAAAAACAACGCAACGAAGTCACAGTACGGATTTAAAATAAGGTAATTTATTATCTTAAACCTGACTTGGACCGTAATTAGCAATATTTAAAATACAATATAAGGTTTTCTGTTTAATATGTATCACTGTTTCTGTGTTTCCTATTGCTGATGTGACACTGATACAATTTTTTTCGTAAACGATCGGCTATTCGAAATATCAGTTATCGACAACTGTTATCAGTTATCCCCGTGCAGCATTGCTTCGGATAATCGAAGATCTACTGTAGTAAATTTATCCTAAAGATATATTGAATAGTTGATCTTCATTAAAAGTAAGAAGACATGATAAAGATTGTGATTTGTTCGGTTGATTTTAAGAACGATTATAAGAAAGGAATTCGGTGTTAATATAAGGAATGAAACGAACTATTCAAAGAACAAGAAAAGAACAAAAAAAACTATCATGCTTGACAGGAAACGGAAAAT
>JAFIDM010000925.1:7989-18733 GCA_023159025.1 Thereuonema tuberculata
AAACAAAGTAAATGATACATCACTGATTTGATGCAAACAAAGAGTTATAGACAAAATAAAACATAAGCAAAAGAAATGGATTAACGTGCTGACAAATTTCATTGAAAATGTCCGTAAAGCCCAGAACAGAATAAACAAAAACATAAACATTATGTTTTTGTTTATTCTGTGCTGGGCTTTACGGACATTTTCAATGAAATTTGTCAGCACGTTAACCCATTTATTTTGATTATTTTGGAGTTTGTTTTTCTTCATCGTATGTATATATACAATTCAAGATAACTACTAGATTCAATGATGATTATTATGTAAAATTATTTTTTGTAGTTTTTCTTGTTTCGCTCGTTTCTCTTTTCGAACTCAACAGAGCAAATGGATTCCTTTTTTTCTTATGCGTGTAAAGGTGTTGACATTCTTCTTCATCAGCCTGGAATTATGGTTCCCCATTACGAACAGCCACCGCTGAAATATGGCAGGTGAAGCCATTCAGAAGGTTAATCAAACGACTCCCGCGTCAGAAATAAAAATCTCTGCTTTTGCCAAATCCTCTCTATCCATCGATAAAACAGCATCCTTTGCATCCATCTCTTAAAATAACGACCGACGTGTATATTTCCGCAGTCACTTGTTATATTGAGAAAGGGCTTTTTCCATTCCCAACAGACTTTCCAAGAATTATCCAGATGTCCGGAATGTCCTGCAATTCTTAAAGATGAAGAAAACGTCAACTTCAGGCTCTCTTTAAAAAACTTTTCCTGAAATTAATTTCTCGTTTATTTAAAAAAAAAAAAAAAAATTTTTATTTTTTTTTTTTTTAATTAAATCAAAGATTTTATATAGGAAAAGCTTAATGTTAACATTGCAATTAGCTTTCTTGTTATAAGATACATAGAACTTTAACAAGATATAAAACTGGCATGCAAACTTTCTTCTATTTTTATTTGAGCTTTTTTTTTTTTGTTTTTGCAATTGTGAAAAAGGAAAAAAAAGAAAGAAAACAAAATAACAGTTCATTGAACACGGAAAAAAAAGTAGAGAATGTAGAAAGTAAGGAGATACCGAAGAAAACTTGACAGGAAAGCGTAATCTATTTTTATTTTATTTTCCTTCCTGTATCGACTTTGGCCAACTAGGGACCACGGAATTAGCTCAACATGACAATGTCAGGGCGAAGCTAGTGAAAGTGAAGAAGGGGAACGAGATTCACATCCCATCCAGAAGAACCCTGAGATAGTAAGTCCCAAACGGACGAAACACAGAAGAAGAAAGAAACAGCCATGCCAACACCGGGATTCGAATCCTTGTTCCGACACACCAGCCACACGGCAGACGTCGTCTAGATCCCTCGGCCATGCTGGAACGGCTTTAGTTCGTTTTATTTTATGTTATTTTTTTCACAGATATTGTAGTAATAGAATAAAATGTTTATGTGCTTTTGGCATTTTTGGGTTCGAGGCTTTTTGGTTTGGTCCGGCTTGAATCAATATGAATTTTCCTTATAAGACCTGCTGCAGTTTCAACACTCTTAACACAAAAAGGTTTTGGGTTGTTTTGAGTAGAGATGCTTATTTCGAATTAAAATTGCGTTGTAAAGTTTTTTTTTTCTTTTTTCGTGTTCGAGGTCCTTTCTCTCTCCGATGTATAATAGGGAACCTTAAAAAATTATAATATTTTGAAGTAATTAACTGATAGAGTAGCAAAAATTTAAAATATATTTTGGAAAGTTTACCGTATTCTATTTCAAAACTTTAAATATGCCACCGTAAACTTTTTAAACGGCTTTAAAATAGTTCGCAGTAAAACAGAATTATTTCAATATTTGAGCCTAAACTCTAAATGTACTTCATGAAGTATTTGCAATAATTTGCTGCTCTTTTTATTCTTAATTTATTTTTATTTTGATATATTTTTTTTTTAATTAAAGAGCCGTTATTCTGTTCATTCTTGTTCTTTGTATATATTCCTTTTGATCCCACTGAGTTATGATATTGGGCGGATTAAACTGATGAAATCTAGGAATGTCGAAACAGTCTGTTTTTGATTCCGATACGAAAATTCAAAAATAGCTCAGTGGAGCTTTAATTGTTAAGCGTATTTATCTTTATTGTTTCTTATTAGCATTCTTTTTGTGTTTTTTTTTTGTAGTTTTCAATTTAAGTGTTGTTTTTCAGGAACAAAGTGAGATTCTGGGTTTGGTAAAACTACTTCTCTTCTCCTGTTTATTTTAGATTTTATGAAATGGGCCAACCATCCATATCTGCCTATTTGAAGAAGCACGATAGTGAATTTCAATTACCTCATTCATGAGAGAAGAGTGTTGTGTATTTGCTGTGTTGATCAGTGAAAATGTTATCTTAGATATAAGGTAGATTAGATTCTGAAGCTGCTATTCTTGCTCTGGTCGATTTCCTTCTGACTGACAATACCGTTGTGGTGGAATGCTGATGTTTAATTGATCAAATCCTTCAACAGGGTAATGAACTTGTCCCCCAATTAATTCTAGGTCTTTGTGGAATTAATGGAAATGAGATGGCAGATAGCTTGGACAAAAAAGGTGCCTAAATGCACCAATCCAACGTTCCCATGCCTATTCAGTCTGTGAAAAGTTTATTTGAAAATCTCACAAAAAAATTTTAAAAAAAAAAAAAAAAAAAACCTTATGCACTACAATCTGAAGGTGGGCTGACTTTCTTTGGTACTACTAGCAGTATTCCCACATCTTTACATCGTAAAGTCTTTGTGGCTTGTTTTAGATTAGCTTTAGAAACATTTACTTTGTATTGATATCCAGTGACGGATTAATGATCTTTTGTGGGAAGGGGCGAATCCACGGGGAACGGGAGCTTGCCCTGCCGTGTAGCCCAAGTTGTACCGCCACGGTTTATCCTATTCATTCCACAAGTACAAATGATTATTGATGTTGACATCCATCCAGCAAAAAGAGTCACGTTTTAAATAATAAAATCTTTAAAATAAATTATAAGAATAGCGATATATGATATACTTTTGCTTTTTCAGACATTATTGTTAATATGTCAACTGGGCCGGGCGGTTGGCGTTGTCGCTAAGACACTGGCCTCTCACCTCTGAGTCCAAGGTTCGGTTCTCATGTGGATTTCGTGATGGTGCATGATCCGCGCTGGGCAGGTTTTCTCGGGGTTCTCCCATTTCTCCTGCGAGCCTCCCACCATACTTTCTCAGTCTTTCTCTCCATCTGTCCTCATTTCCGTGGGTTTAGCACAATAGATCTACTGGTCGCGGTGCTCGGCTTCCTGCAGCCCACATTCACTCCATTCTAATTTAATCTAATATGCCAACTTTACAAATCCGTTCGATTTTTAAAGTTGATTCTTTGATTCCGTTAATAACAAACTCTTAGGGGAGAGGGCGATCGGCGATCGGTACCAATCCGCTGTTGGTATCGTAAATAATCTCAGTATATTCTGTATCAACTTCATGGTACGACTGAACATCATCGTGAGACATATCTGCTCTTCTGGACTTACGGTTTTTTTGTAATACTCATTTTTTTTAAAAAAAAAATCTTTTATAAAAGCTAATCTTTATTGGGCTTTATGAGATGGAATGATCAAAGTTGCCAAGAATATGGATGTAGGATAAAAAAAAAAAATATAAGAGGAACGTGATCAGAACTTATCTGTCAGAGATTTGAACTGAAACTTCAACTATTGAATTAGACCAGATACAGCAGTTTACAGATAGAAATTAAAATAACTGAATCCTAATCATATATTTTACTAAAAGAAAAAGGCAGACACACAGTGTCTGCCTTTTTCTTTTAGTAAATTATTTGAACACACGTAAAAATGTTCTAATCATATATTCTCTATCAGAAAGTCTTGGGTTTTTTGAATTTTGAAAATTGTTTTTTTTTTGTTCGAAACTTGTAAGTTTTGGATGACAATTCCCACCGATGTGTCAGAACTTTTAGATAGATACAGTTTTAGCTAGTCAATAGAAAAACAACGAAAATTCCTTTCTTCACGAGGGCTTTGGTGATAATGTCGAAAGATCTAGAGTTTGTCCGTTCGGATTCGTAGTCTATTGTGTTTGGGTTTTTTTTTCTCAATGTTCGCGTGCTTTTTTTATTCTAATTTTCCTAATTTTTTTTTTTTTCCTTACGTTAATGTACAGTCGGACCTCGATATAAGGTCACCCGCATATAAGGTCACTTTTCTAAAGTCCCGGCTCTTTGAATAGGAATTCTATGATATGGATTATCGGATATACGGTCAGGTCTTAAATACCGTAATCGCATATAAGGTCACTTTTGTCTGTAATTTCAGAAATTTTCACGTATCTGTGTTAGATGCAATTTTTTATATTCATAAAAGTTGGAGCTTGGTGTCAAGCACATGCATTTCAAATTGCTTTGGACATGCTGGTTTTCAATTTTCTTCAAATAGTGTGGATGAAATAACAGATGAAGATGATGAGGACGATATTTCTTCAGCTGTGTTAATACAAGATCTCAGAAATCGCGGCTGTGCTATAGAAGGGGAAAGTGAATATGTGAGAATTGATGATGAAATTGCTACCACTTCTCAAGCTTCGATTTCCGAAATTGTTTCGCAAGTTTTAGATTCCAATGCATTAGAAAGTGAGGATAACGACAGTGATACTAAAAGTGAAGCGGTGACACAAGCAGAAGCTCTCAGAGCATTAAATGTCGTAAGACATTTTTTTACGAGCCGTGAGGGAGCTGAAGAACATTTTCAGAAACTACAAAACTTAGAAAACATTGTACAAAAGATGAAACCAAAAACGCGATAGTCCTGTATTATGGATTATTTTAAGTAAGGTCAGTTGTACATCAATACTTTGCTTGAGCATACTAGTAATATTTGTATACAACTTTATTCCGAATTAAAATTTTTAAAAAATAATTTCTTTCTGATTCCATTAATTTTAATTGGTTCAATTAAATTAAAAATATGTAACCTAATTGATATTTTTATATGTATCAAATTTTACAAATTTTATGTATTTTAAATTTACAAATATAAATACAAATATTTTATATATGTATTTATATAATGCTTATTTATTGACAAATGCATATGAATCGGTTATAAGGTCATCCCGCTTATAAGGTCACTTTCGCGAGGTCCCAAGAGGTGACCTTATATCGAGGTCCGACTGTACTTCCTTTTCTTTTATTATTATTTTTAAATTTTATTATTATTTTGAGTTGGCCTTAAATTTGTGCTTTAGTACAAAATTATATTCACTTGGTTTTTTTGTTTGTTTTTTTTTTTCATCCATTATTTCATCACGATCTTCAGCATAAAATCTTCTCGATAGTTGTCCAATAAACTATGTATCAACGTTTCAAATTCCAGTTTCTTTTCGTCCTTTCTTTCCTTTCTATTATTTCCCTTTTCTTTCATTTTTAAACAACTTAATTCAGACGATTTTTCAAGTAACGTAATTGATTACACCATTATTTTTTGGGATTCAAGGCTCTGAGATGTTTCTCTGATGGATTTTTTTTTCTTTAGTTCCCAGATGGCGCTGTCAGCTGTAATTTACTGCACCCCCCAAAAAAAAAAAAGAATCACCATCTTTTTTTTTTTTTTCTTGACTCAATTGTTCTTGATTATTTTTTCCTTCTTCTCAATTCCACGACAGTTGTCGATTTTTTGCTAAATAATTTTATTTGTCATTTTTTTTTTAATAATTTAAGTATTCAGTTCTAAAAAATGAAGTAAAGTGAGACAGAAGAATAAATAATAAAGGAAATGTATTTATTGTAAAAATAATGAAGACAAATAGGATAGTGATGCTCGATTCTTAAACTTTTAATTTATTTTATTTTATTTTATTTTTTAATTAAGATTTTTCTATTTTAAAATAATTCTGAAACATTGCAAAATTCATCTTACAAAAAAACACTCATAATTTCTAACTTTGAATAAATTAATATAACTTGAAAATTAATAAATTAATATAAAAAACTCTTGAGGTTGAACGCTTCTAAAATGTCCGCACAGGATTTGTGAATATTTTATGTTGGTTTATCATCTGATTATTGTCATCCCAAACTGAATTTTAGAACACTACTCTTTGAAATCAATGGACTACAATACATTATATAAGAATTTGTAAACAAAACTATTATTTTTAAAAATATTTTAACTACGAATACAGCGCAATTAAAATTGTTTTACATTAACATTAGAGAAAAGCTTTACCCCCAAATATTGGGTCTCATGTTTCGGAAGATCCTAGGAACAAGAATTATCTATTTAATTTCTTTCCTCACCAAGATATCTGCTTCAACAATGTGGATTTCTAATTGGTCTAATAGTTTAGCTTCAGCAAGGGACACTTCCGCTTCAGAAAAGAATTGACGAAATTTCTTTTATTAAATCAATAATGAATATAGTCCATATATGAATATATTTAGAGGAGAAGATCCAAATATGGGCTACCACTTATATTTTATGAATTTCATCAAGAAAAAAATTAAGATAATAAAATTGTACCAGTTTGCTTAATATCGAAAATAAATCTACTTTATGATAAAAGGTTGATCTAAATAAAAAGAAAAACCAAAGAAAATTACTTAAATTTTTTTTAAAAAAAGGTTCAGAAATCTGCATTTGAAATTGTGTCCAAATATGGGCTACCAACAACACAATTTGGTAATATAAAAAGTAATTAGTTTAGCTGAAAGGAGTTGGGCTCATTATTATGATGGACAAACTAACGAAATTATGCTATATATTATATGCTGCGAATTACAAAACCCTATTTAAATTGGAGTGAAAAGATATCAATTACATTAATAATATGGAATTTGAAGTTGCTATTGTTTTACAAGGATTTTTACTCCACAATTAAAAAAGAAAAATGTTATTTTTGCTAACATCTGATCAATAGGTGGAAAAAAATGGTGCAGTTAAAGAATTCGATTAGACAATTAGAACCAATTAGAAAATAGACTCAATAAATCTTACAACTCCTTTTACTCAACATTCTATATTTCGTCCTTATGATAGGACTTCTTCAGGAATCTCAAATGATACAAAATATAAAATAAAGATGAAAAAGAGAAAACTTTCCTCTTCTTATTAAACATAAAATATAACAACAAAGTACGTCGTAACAATTCTTTGAATAAACCCATCATATTTAGAAAATAGACTCAATAAATCTTACAACTCTTTTTACTCAACATTCTATATTTCGTACTTATGATAGGATTATTTCATAAGGATGAAATATAGAATGTTGAGTAAAAGGAGTTGTAAGATTTATTGAGTCTATTTTCTATATATGGTAAGAAGAATTATGAGAATATGATACAGAACCAATTAGATTTTTTTCCCTACAACAGATTCTTGAACTGTATTCTTTCTGCCAGGATTTTTCATTTTGATAGTTATTTATTTTGATGATTTTTTTGCTGCTCTTCACGGTGATAAATGAAAAATTGATTGAAATGAAAAATCAATAGAATTCCGGAATTTAGTTATTTAATTCTCAAATATTTATAAACTAAAATGAATTTTCAGGAAGAGGGACGGCCATTTTGTACGAGGTGTATGCGGGAAATAAGACTAATGTTTTAAAGAACGAAAACAATTCAGTACCTAAATAAAAATTGCCTTTTTGATTCAATTACGGGGAGGAATCGGGAACGGCCGTTTCGTCCTTCAACGGACTCATCAGTCCAATCCCGCCTTCCCGCATTTTTTTTCAGGTGCTGAATCGTTTTCGTTCTTTAAAGTATTATTCATAGCACGTTATATTTATTATTTAACTTATTCCTTTAGTTAAATCAACTTTTTGGAACCTTCAGTTCTTTCTTTTTATGCCTTTTTCATCTACGAGTAGTAGGAAAAGGTTTTTGATTGTGTAGAGTTGCACATCATTTAATTTTGTTGTCTTTCTTGTTTTCGGGGGTCACTGCCAGGTATGTCGGTGACCTCCACATAGGATCTTGCCTTTCTGGTTTATTTATCGGGGAAGGCGGGATTGGGCTGATGAGTCCGTTGAAGGATGAAACGGACGTTCCCAATTCCTCCCCATAATTGAATCAGAAAGCCAAATTTTATTCAGGTGCTGAATTGTTTTCGTTCTTTAAAGTATTCTTCTCACCACCTTAAATTTATTATTTAACTTATTCCTTTAGTTAAGACCAATGTTCTTTGGAATAAATTCAATTGTATTTTAATTTCTAAGAATATTTCTTTTTTTATATATAGACCAAAAGAAAAAAAAAAGGTTAATGGAAGAGGTTCATTAGAGAACGAAGCGTAAACAGAAAATCAATTTTAACCGTTAAGTCGGGATTTAGGTTTTTAAAATTCGTAAATATAGTCATTATCCTAAATTACGTCGCTTCGGACTTACGTCGTTTTTCAACTGTCACAATGCCCCGGACTTGCGTCCGCTGCTTCGGAATTACATCCGACCAATATCCACCTGCATTGCCATTTCTTCTTCGCCAACCATAATTTCTTAGTTCTATAGAATCGAAAAACTGCAAAAGGCTCTAAAATACTAACGAATCACAAACGCTATCTCCTGATTTGGACAACGGAAATACTTTACTATAGTTGCTTTAGTAAAATTACTTATTCCCATGAGCGTTACATATTATTTCTATTTCTTATTTATTTATTACTGTGTTATGTTTTAGTTATAAATGCGTTGAGGCAAAAAATTAAAAAAAAATTGAGGCCGCTCTTTGTGGCATATGGATTTTCTCACTCGTTTTTTCATTGGTGAGTTTTTTCATTGTGTAATTTATTCCTTGAGGCACCACTGCGCTTCCGATGTGTATTGTACACGAAATGTTATTCACACAGAATTAAAAAAGAATTAATGATATTAACTTACCAACAGTTGCTTATTTATTACTATTATTTGCTGTCCGTCTCAAATACCCTTTAGGTGGCTCCCAATGATATTTACGTACGCTTTTTTTCTGTTAGGTGACCAAACAATCAATAGTAATAATTAAAATTCCTTGCTACAGTGCTGCAACAGAAAGAAATTGTGCTAAAGTCTAAGAATGAAAATAACTATTGCCTAAACTTTTACAATTATAACTTTTTAAGAACGCTTTCTTATAAAGCGCCTTACTGTATTTTAATATAGGAATTGATTATATTTATTTTTTTAAGCTTCTAATTCCCTGCAAATAAGATGTTGACCTGCAGATAAAATTGAATTACAAAGGTTAGTGCTATTAATGCAACGACCGACTCTGCTGCAGCAAATCGGGTTCTGGATGCAGCAGGAGTGTTTGTCATTGTTATGTTTTGTTACTATCAACACGCTGAAAGATGAAATTCCCAGAATGCAAAGTAGATCATAGATTGTCCTTTCCTGGCCAACCACTAACATTGAAAGAGAAGAGGTCGCTTCTCTTCTGTTTCAATGTTAGCGGTCGGCCAGGAAAGGACAATCTACAATCTGCTTTGCATTCTGGGAGTTTCATCTTTCAGCGTGTTGATAATAGTCTTGTTTTGCTTTTTTTCAGTGACAAATTCAATTGTTCGTATTATTTCTAAGAATTACAAAAAAAAAAAAAGAAAAGAAATTAAAGACTTGAATTTAATTCCTCATATTTTATTAATTACCATTTTGAACTAGTTATGCTTTTAGCTTATAGGCCTACAATTTATTAAAATGATTTCTTTCATAACGTTTAAGCTCAAGGAAATTTGAAGTCTTTGTCAAACGACAAATAGCGAATGTTGAATCACAAAAAGCATAAAAGGAAAAAAAAAGAAAAAGAGATAATAATAAGAGAAGTGAATTTGAATACAATTGGAACAGGTTCATTCTACGATAAGGATCCGGGTGGAATATTTTAATGTGAATTTCACTGCTGATTAAACAGAACAATGGCCATTAATTTTTAATGCACGGCGAAGATTAATTAAAAGTAACATTTCTCAAAAAACAAGGAATGGCTTGAAAAAAAAAAAAAAAAAAAAAGTCATATTTAAAATTACTTAAATCTGAAGCAGGGAGCTCAGAAGAATTCTTAAACTACATTAATTTTCTAATTAGATAATATCTCCTCAACAGAACAAAAAGGGGTCATTCCATGTCAAGTGGTCTAATTTCGAAATCGATCCCCGGGCGACCATCTCCGATTTTCATGAAATTTTCACAGTTTGTACTATAAGGCTTTAGATGAACATCTGCAAAATTTCAGTTCGAAATATGCATTTTTTGGCTGAGCCAGGGTCATTTTCGTAGAGGTCACTCGTCTTCGTGAAAAAATTTGCACTTTTGAGCTATAATATCAAGGTAAGTATTAGAGCATTGACCCTGAAAATTCATTTCTAAGGTAAACATCACGCGTAGATTACGAAAATTATAAAAACAAGTTACGAAAGTTTCATCCCTTGCATACATGGGCCCCCAAAGTTGCCGAAAAATTTTTCCCCGAAATTTTTTTCTGATTTTCAATGAATCTTGCTGGAATAAATAAAGCAGATAAGATGTTCATATTTTGTACTCTGGATGTCTACATGAGGGCCTACAAGTCAGAGGATTTACAGCTTTGCAGCCAATATACTGCGGTGAATTTGGCGTGACAAACTTGGCGTTTTAAGAAAAACGCCAAAAGTGAGCTCTTTTCAGAGGGATAAATCGTTCGGAGGGACACCAGTTAACGTGTTCTAGTCGCCACTATTAGAAAGAGCAAGTTTTTCTGTACCAGAGAACTTATGTTCCATTTTAGTGTCTCGACGGA
>JAFIDM010000926.1:0-23969 GCA_023159025.1 Thereuonema tuberculata
AAAATATTCTTAATTAAATTAAAATTCAAAAACAGTCACTTTTTTGGGTGTTTAGCAAGTATTACTCAGCATTTTCAACTCAAAAAAAATTGACAAAAACCTGAAATAATAAAAAATTCGTAAGATAATTTTTGTATTTAAAATATTTATTATTAGTGCAACAGTTAATTTTTCAAAAACTTTAATTTGTGTTGTATTTAAATTGTGTGACATTCAAATACTTTTTCAAAAATTAACTTCGCATTAAGGGAAGATTTTGTAATGAAAAAACAGGAAAACCTCGATAAGTCGTCACTCCGTTTAAGTCGTCGGTTTCCTTTGGTCCCGACAAAGTCTCATAGATAATAATGTAAAATAACCCTCTTTTACTTGTCACCAAATTTAATTCTACTCCGGATAACTCGTCACCCTCAAAACTGGCGAAAAGTATCTTTATTCTCAATTTTGCCTGCTATCTTTTCAGCCCCGCCCCTTCACTCTAAGAAAGGCTAGCCTTTACGGGGAATTTTCACGTGGGAAATTCCCTTCGGATATTACACACTTCTCACTGCGACTCTTGTGAAAACGTTTTTCTTGACCGCTACTGAGTGTGATTTCATTTCATAGCGAGTTAGCTCCACTATAAGGGCTATTTTTTATCTTGCAATTTCGTGGTTTGATTACATTTGCAACGAAAACTTACCCCGTTATCTTTTAAAGAAAAAAAAAGACTTAATTTAATTTTTTGAAAAATCAAATGTTTCGAAAACAGCTTTTGCCAAAGAACATCATATTCCCAGGACTACATTAAACGATATTCTTTCATCGAAACAAGTAATTGAAGAAGCTAACTGCAAAGACAAAAGAAAGAGAATGAGGAAATCGAAGTTTGACGAGATCGAGGAAGTTTTAGTTCGATGGCTAAAACAGAACAGATCGCAAAATGTGCCAATTTCTCCCGTGATTCTCAAAGAAAAAGCCATGAAAATTGCTAAGGAGTTGAACATTGAAGATTTCGGCGGCAGCAATGGTTGGCTAGAACGTTTCAAAGACAGACATTGCCTTTCTTTAAAACGATTTGCGGAGAAGCTGCAGCTGTTGATGGTGATGCTATAGAAGACTGGAAGAACAGTGTTCTCAAGGACATTTTATCTAGGTTTGATGCATCAAATATTTTTAATCTGGATGAAACATGCTTACTTTACCGTCTTTTGCCTGATAAAACTCTATCATTTAAGGGAGAAAAGTGCACTTCTGGAAAAGCAAGCAAACAACACCTAACACTTCTGCTTGGAGTTAATATGAGTGGAAATGAGAAACTTAAACCACTTGTGATAGGCAAAACCAAAAAGCCATGCTGCTTTAAAAACGTTAGATCCCTGCCAGTTGAATATGAAGCAAATTCAAATGCATGGATGACTACAACGATTTGGGAACGACATATTCGTAAACTGGATTCTTAGTTTTCGCATCAGAAAAGAAATGTTGCCATCATTGTCGATAACTGTACCGCCCACAGTTATTTATTTCCAGTAATCAGCACCTTCATCAATCAACACTATTGGATTATTTTAATGCCAGTAAAGGAAAATAAAATGTGGTAAGTATGAAAAATGTTTGGTTTTTTTTTATTTTATTTTCCACTCATTTATTTGCATGTAATGATTTCTGAAAATCTTGTTTTTCTCATCGAATTCTACAGCAATTCAAAAAATATTGTATTTCAGTGTTTTTTTTTGTTTGTTTTTTTTTCCAAAATGCCCACTCCGCTTAAGTCGTCAAAAATGTTTGGTCCCTTGAGTGACGACTTAACGAGGTTTTACTGTATAACAAAAGGATATATTTCGGAGTAACATTTAGTACCTTATACAATAATGATAGGAAATTATTATTTCTCTGATAATTCTATAGTTGTTATTCTCTCTCATTTAAACATTCTCCATCCATCAGTAATGAAATTAGTAACATGCAGGTGTATTACCCTTACAGAAGTGGCTTTTTCTTATTAATTTCGTTTTCCGCAAAAGTGGAGTATAAACTAATATAAAATCACATATCTATGACTTGATCAGATTCATCTTGATCCAAAGTATAAATTCTGTTTTCCGAATCTTATCTATAGGTTACTAATATCTGTACGTGATTGGGAGTGTCAGTTTATTACTTAGAATATTGTCAACGTGGTAACCTAAATTTTAAATCATTGATATGCATCATCTTTCATACTAAACAAAGTAGTCTTATTGTCTGTTTATATTTTGATGTTCATAAACCTTCTAAGATTGATTCCAGATGAAATTTTGCAATTAAACATTATTATATTTTTATAGATCTGATTAGCTATTAGTATTTACACCAATTATTTAAAAAAATTGACTTTCATTCTTTAGTTTTTTATTTTACTTTTTTCGAATTGAGACCAGCTTTTTTTCTACAAAGCAAGATAAATAAAAAAACTCTTTTTTAAATGAAGATAATCATAAAGTTCTACTTTTAAAAGTTCCTCCATTTATTTATACTGAAGATTTTAGTAATTGTGTATGTTTATAAGAAGATAAACTTCTTCCTCATTTTAAGGATTTTTATCTTCGATAGCCACCATTCATTCATTGCTAACAAAGAGGTCGATCAGAAAAATCGCTAGACTTCTTATCACAACCCTAGAATTTAAAATAATGACTTTGCCTTAATGCTAGCGGTTGCTTAGATATCCGAAAGAAGGCTCTACTGCTCAGTACCATGTGGCCTGTATCTTGCGTGTTAATCATTTTGAAATGGCGATCCGCTTGGTGTTACGCCCTTTCTTTACTGCACGGTTTCTAGTGGAAAATTTTTGGACATCCACCATTCAGTTTAGATTTGGCTCTCATTGATTACATCTGTTCCCTGCCTTAAAAGAGCTCATGGCAGGTCGACCCTTCACATGTAATGAAGAAGTCCAACATTATGCAATGAAGAACTGGCATCAATATTAGGGCCCTGACTTCTACATAATATGGCTGGAATCGACAGTCCGATCATTCATGTGTCAAATACCTCAAACCTATCTGTGTCACTTTAAGGACAGTATCTCATCTTCTTTCATTAAATGTTTTTTCAAGATTTACAAACATTTTGAATCTTTTTTTTTGTCAAGTCTCGTTAATAAAACTATCTCTAGTACAGTATGTAAATCGCCATGTTTGAATTACTTATTTACGAATTCCTAATTATTAATGTGCAATGGACAAATTATCCAAATACATTTTCTTTTTAAAACTTTGTATTTACAGAAAACTAAGGGTGAAATATTAGTGATAGTCTTTGGAAAGTGAAGGTTAATAAATCAGTCAGTTTATAAACCTTAATACTTCTGAATCACAGGATGGATCTTCTTAAAACATGGTATGCAAATTTGTGGACGAGAGATGATCAATGTTTTATATTTGTAATCTTTTCAAAGTGAGTTGAAATCGAGAAATCACAACAAGAAAGTTAACAAAAACTCACTTACCCAAGCATTATAAAATAAGAAGGGATTTCTGTTGATGGATTCTAATCCTTGAAGCTAATCCATCTGTAAAATTTATCAGATAATGAGATTTTGGAGTCGAAAGTTAAAACAAAAATTCATCCGGTATCTTGAAGACGGATATTTAACTTTTGGTTTTGTTGAAATATTTGTTGACACATAAAGTTTCAGTATAAAATAACTAGACGGGTACCGTCGCTTCGCTCCGGAACCCTTGCATATATAGCATTAAAAAAAAACTTTATCTATTTAGCAAATTATGATTGAGATCGGAGAATAAACGACTTCCCAGCACATTGTGGTCTTCTCCACTTAACTCATTAGTATTGCGGGTTGGCACCACACACTTCATGGTCAGTTTGCCAGATTATTCCCTATTTCTAAAAATCCGGCCTTATTCCTTGTCGACATATAAAGGGAACCTCTGTGCAAAATTTCAGCCTTCTAGGTCCAAGGGTTTGGGGTGGGCGTTGATGAGTCAGTCAGTGTGGGAGTCAGGAATTTTCTTTTTATGTAGGTAGATTTTTATGAATTTTGTTTTGTTAAACTCATTGATTAGTTCTTCATTGATTATATTTGGATCTGTTATTTTCTCCTTTTCAACTCTTATTATCCGAGATTCGTTCTTTACATTTTATTCCTGGTGTTTCGATATCATGCTTATTATAAAAATATGATCTACATTTGTTTTCGTATTTCCATGAATTGTACAGTTTCTTGTTGTTCCGTAAAGACAATTTTTGAAACCATTATTGCACATAAGTTTTAGATATTTCTGTAGGCTATTGCATTGTTTTTATTCATTTTGAAAAGATCTACATTTACGTTGCCAATTAGTATAGTTGGACAGTTGTTTAATATATTTTCATTTTTTATGAATAGATTCTCCAATTCTTCAGTAAATTTACCTTTCTTTGTGTTTTGTTGGTTTATAATAGGGCTAAAATGTTAATATTTCGTGTTTAATAACACAAACACATTTTTGATAACGAAACATATTACGTTTTATTACAAAACTTCATGTTAAATAACGTGTTTTGTGAAAACTCTTGAACCATTTTCCAACAGATTTCCTTGCTCCGACGTTTTAGTAATTTATAATTTAACATTTTGCTTATAGAATGACAGACAGAATAACGTTTTTACAATATTTAATAATAATAGCCGGGTACCGTCGCTTCGCTCGGAACCCTTGCATATATAGCATTCAAAAAACAAACTTTATTTAGGAAATTAATGTTGCGATCGTCGGAGAATATATAACTTCCCAGCCCGTTGTGGCTTCAGCGAGTAACTCGGATGTATTGCGGATCGGCGTCACACACCGAAAATTCACATTTTTGCATGTATCTTGCAAACGCTGAAGCGTTTGTGAATAAGTGATACATCATTCGATAGAACTTTCAAATAGCAACATTTTCTCAATATAATGTTCTGTTCCATCTTTTATACTTTTCGTTTAAATTGAGAAAAAGTCAAAATTTGACCCTTTAAAAGGCGCCATCTTGGAAACCAAAAACTTTTTTCGAAAGATTTTTGTAGCAATTTGTTTGTCTTAAAAAGATCTACATTTTATCCGTGTACATGACCAATCTATCTCTTATAGTTTGATCACAAAATTGGAAAAACGTAAAGTCTTATAACAGATAGAATAACGCTTTTATAATATAAAATTTCCTTCATAACAATATCTGGTAATTCAAGTTGAACATATAAATTTAAAACATTTGGTTACGGTGCATACTTTCTGAGAGAATAGAAATATCTTAACCCTTCATATACGCCTGCCAGTGAAATCAAGGAAGTCGTAGAACCTTACACTGGTGGCCATAGTACGGCTCCTATTTTTCCCAGTGCCATGAACTATATATCGTTAGAAAGCTAATGGAACAGGGATTCCAAGGAGGTTACACTTCTGACGATAGAACCCAATATGAAGAAGAAGAAGAAAAACAAAAAAGTTGTGCAAAATTGAATAAATTGCTCGAACTTTACCCTCCTTCTCTCCCATAGGACCCCTGACATTCATAAAATGCAGATAATTGAAAAGAGTAATCCCTTAGGAAGACGTAGACACCAAAATTATCTTTCTATCTCAATTAGGGATTTGCCTATAGGGGTTAAAAGGGGTTGCTGCCAGGCGCATGAGAAAGTTCATTTCAGCCGCCATTTTCCAAGATGGCGGCCGTAGCACAAGTTTGATTTTTGGGGACTTTTAGTATGTTATTGGGATGATCAAGTACTTTCCACATACCAAGTTCTATGCTTGTAAGAATTTTTTAAACTAATTTTCCTAAAATGACTGCAATATTTCTCTGCATTTTTAAAATAAAATTTTTCTGTCTTAATGTATTACTTTATCTGTTCGTCATCTTACCCAGAAGTGGGGTCAGATGACGAAAATTACTCTTTTTTTTTTTGGGGGGGGGGGGGGGGAAATATTTTTCGTAATTCGGGAGGGTAAAACAGCGTTTCATATTTTTTTATTGAACATAAAGGTTACAAGAAGTGTCCTTTCAAATTTAAGGTTTTTAAATCACTTACTAAGCCGAGGGACAATTTCTGAAGCTTAAGATCGTCATCTTACCCTACCATACCCTATGTTCACTAATTTTAATTATAAAATTTAGAATCACTCTCTTGTTATTTAGTTATTTTCAACGATTTCTTGAAAATATCTAAGAAAGTTATCATATAATGGTGTGTGTTTTTTTTTCATTCATTTGCAACAAATTTTAACATTTTGAATTTTTAATAATTTAAAAAAAAAATATAATAAAAGCGTTCAATAGTGTAGACTTGTCAGGTCATACTTCAAAACTTGAACATTGTTTAACTTCTAAAATTTCTGCATTTCTCTTAACGGTGCTGAATGTAACCTTGTAATTACTTTCAATCTAAAAATCCTAAACTAAAAAGTTGAATAAAATTATTATTCACCAAAGACAATTAAGCATCTGATTTATGTATTGATGGATTTGATAATAAATTTCATAATCATTTCCTGCCACAACAACCCACAGACATTCGGAAACTGAAATAGTATACAAGGTTTCATAAATCATTTACATGTACTGGAATTGCAATGCGTTTGAAAATACTTATTTCAGCATATGTGAAGAGTGCAACGGATTTTGAGAGTACTATACAATAGTTAAATAGAAGTTTCCGAATGAAACTATACTTTCATCTCTATATCAAGGTATTATTTAGGGCCACCAATGAAATAGCCAGACACACAAATTTTAAAAATTAATACTTTAAATACAAAGGGTTAAAATGCATACATGTTTCGATTTGTTAACTTACAAATCTTTTCAATGTGAACATAATGACCACGGAACACCCTTTCATTTCTCAGTGAGCGTTCGAAAATTAACAAGGAGTGAGAACCCCGTAGCCTAAAGATTAGCTTCAATAAAAAGGCACAGTCTAACTACCAATCCATTACCATTAGGCCGCCCTCTGTTATCGATAGAACTTCGACCAAAGCCATGTGGCCCCTTTATTAGAAAACAAACATGGGACATTAATCAGAGAACTTATCCTTAACTTTTCTTCAAAATTATAGTAATTGTGGGATAGCACAATAGAACAACGGTCGCGGTGCTCGGCTTCCCTGCCATCCACACTCACCACATTAGATTACATTAATAGCATTTTTCAAATTATAAAAAAATCAAGAATCATCAAATAAAAACTAAAGAATACATATATTAGGAAACAGAAACGAAACAAAATATTGTTCATGAAAAGTACATTTTTTAACAAATTATTCGGAATCACTGAGGGCTCTCATCCGGTCATTCCTCCGAATCATCTGCTTCTGATACTGATGCATCGATTTCTAACAAATTATTCATTTCTTTAACTATTTTTCTTCGTTTTGTTTTTGGAGACGTTCGTCAACATGCTATTCAGGGGTTTGATATAATGAGTTCAGCAAGTCTGTGTTTGTCTCTATTCTGCGAGTTTGCTTTGTGAACATTTCTCTATAATTCTTATTGTGTTTATTTTGTCATGTCTTCCTGGTCTTCTTCCGAATATTGTCATTTAGACAGAGTACACGTTACAATAATGTCTCTCCCGTGAAATAAAATTTTATGCAGGCAAAGGATACCAGTTGTTTAGCGTTGAAGGTATAGGTTCCGGGAAATTTGCTAAAATTTTTCAAATTTATCTAATTTAATTTTCAGGCCTCAATTTATACATTCGAGAATAACTCCTAAAAGCTTAATCAAGTCCAATTATATCTGAAGCCTTCTCGGAGTTTCTAAGACATTTGTTGGCAGAGTTGCCATCATTCTTTATTTCGACCTTGCTGCTGAGGCATGGTATTTAAAAGACCTAACTCACGTCTGAATCTCTGTTGAGCTTCTTTTTTCTTCAGACAAACCTTTTCTTTATTATCAGAACCCCTTACTTGCCATGTTTCAACTACTAGCCGATACGAAATGGGGAGAATGCATTCGAACAGCCAAGAGTGAAGGGATGATATTCCAAATGGAAAAGAATTCTGTTTTCCCTTGTTTTCATGTGATGACGTTTCAATTATTCATTTCCTTAGGATTTTGCAACGCAGAGATAACCTATCCGAGCAGAAGAAAATGATGATACTGCATTTTAAACTTTGCCGTTCGCAATGAAAAATGTCAAAGTATGCGTCATTGTAATTTCCAAATGTTCCATTGTGATTTTGGTGGGCATGGGCGTAAGTGCGTTTATTTGCTGTTTTATCTTAGCAAATTTTGTAGTAACTAAATCGGCTGATTCTTTGGAGAACAAAAATTTGATAGAGCGGCAGAACCTAGTGGAAGATTGGACAGGATTTATCCAAATGACGAATTTTGATTCTTCTGCACTACAATAAGTTTTTAAGGGAACCAGAGAAATACTAAATAGGCTTTCATCATAGCATTGTTTTGAAGACTTCTGTTTGTATCTATTCGGCTCTGATCCATCACACCTTCATTACATGATCACGTTGCAAGCCGAAGTTTTACGCACACGCAGTTTCTCGCTGACCTCGTCAATTTAACACACTGTTAATGAATAAACCCATGAATCGAATTGAACATTTTTTTAAGGTCCCTGACAACTTTTGACGTGATATTTGGATAATTCTGGTGACTTTCAAGTAAAGAATATCAGATAAAAATAAAAGTTTAAATTGTTATATTTTTAAATTTTTGAAGTGAAAGGAAAAATTATGATTATCTAAAACTGGATATACAAAACGTCATTAACAATGTTTCATATTATAATATATGAATATAAATTTGGGAAAACCAGAACTCTTATCAGCTTATATGTTTTTATATGATTTGTAAAGTCAAATAAAAATAAAGTTGGTGGTTTATTGGTTTACTATGAAAAAACGTACTTTAGAAAAGAAATAAATATTTATACAATTACTCATGAAAACTTAACATGCACTGTATGTAATAATTTCAAATGATTTTGAAATAACTTTATTAGCTATTTACACACCATCTTATACTGACAAAAAGGATTTCTTAACTGAATTTAAAAATGTTTTACACTATCTTATCTCAAACCTATTGAAAAAATTATGCCATGCTTATAGTGGGAGATTTAAACATTCATACACTCACTTTCTAAAGTTAAGCACGCAGCCTTAAAATGCGAAAAAATGCACAAGTACTGCTTTGATTGACATGAAATGCTGCAAGTAAGTAGCTCTATGTTTATTCATGAAACAAAACAAAGAATTAAAAACAAAGATAAACAAAATATTGAATTTTCATAAATTATAAAATAACGTCATATTTGTATCATTAACAAAATGATGTTTAAATTCAAAAACAAACAATAAAAACCGACATTAATAGGGTATGTGAGCACTCCTCACCTACATACAAAGTTTACAGCGTGTGATCATGCTTGTTATGAGGTGAAAAACCACCGCATAGTCCAGTAATCGCCATTCTTCCTGTAGGCTAGTTTCCAAATCTCTGAGAGTGGCTGGAGGTGGGAAATGTCGACATACAGCACGGCCGAGGGCATCCCAAAGGTTTTCAATTGGAATAAGGTCCGGCGAGTAAGCCGGTCAGAAAGTCGTCAACGATGGCAGTTCTATGGGGACTTAAAAAAAGTCCCCATAGAACTAATCGTGCATTAAAACGAAAGTAGGGCCAACTGCTGCAGCGTACAGTTTCACAATGGGGTCTAGGACTTCATCTCGATACCTTACATCCGTCACAGAACCTCGCTTGTAGATTTGCCGGTCGGTGCGATATCCCAAAGAAATCCCTGCCAAGACCATGATGCTTCCACCGCGGAATGCGTGATGTTCAGTGATTTTCTTGGGCCGATTGCGTGTGCCTTGTTCCCTCCAGACCCTTATACGCTTATCATCGGGTTGTAGAGCAAATCTGGACTCATCTGTGAGTATAACTTTACCCCAATCAGACATAGTCCAATTCACATTCTGACGGCACCACTGTAATCGTGCCCCTTTGTATTGGAGGAAGGATTGTATTGAAGGATAAAGGAACACAAACTCATGGCACCCGAGCGTACAGACCATTCATATGTATCCTTTGACGAACAGTAGTGGCAGATATCGTGTTACCAATGGCCGCTGCAACCATAGATGTCACACGCGTGGAGGTCGATCATTGATTCCGCTTGGCTACAACTGGAAAATATCGATCTTCCGCGGGGGTTGTAACCCTTGGACGACCGGCTACAGGTCTTCGGACAAATGTTTGGCTGGTTTGGAATTGTTTCATAATCGTGAAATGATGGAATGATGAACGCCGAAGAAACGAGCAACATCTGTTATAGACTGTCCTGCTTTAATGCGTCCGACAGCCCGCCAGCGCTCAGAATCTTCCATTCGTCTTCTGGAAGCCATAGAAACACGTCTAGCTTCAAAACAAATAGTAAGCATGTTTTTTTCTTTCTTTTTTTAATGTTTATCAATCCTATTAGGTATACTTATAAGCGGTATATCTGTATTACAGGAATTAAGCATTTTAATATATTTTCTTAAAAAATTATTAATTAATATTTAATTTTTCCATTAACCACATCTGAAATTATGTTTTGTTTTATTTGCTTAAAAGTTACCTTATCTTTTTTATTAGGATCTATTTATTTAAATATTTTATATTTTACATAATTAGCTAATCTATATCCATAATTATTTCTAATTCTTTCTATTGTAAATATTTCATTCGAATTACATCTAGATTTTAATACTCCTTGTTTGTAATTTATTTCTCTTTTCACTTCAAAATAGTTTTTAATTATTTTTTTTTTTTTACAAATGCCCGGACTTGTAGCTTGATCAGCTTTCTTTAGGCCACAAATAGAAGCGAGATATGATGCCTTTAACTGACGAATCGTTGCCCAGGGTACGCCAAAGGAGGCAGCATCAAATGATACCCGCTGGAACGGACAGAAGGAGAAACAGAAGAAAGAAACATCCATGCCACGACCGGGATTCAGATCTTGATACCGGCACACTGGCCGCAACGGCAGACCGCCGTCTAGACCGCACGGCCCGGCAGTTTTTAATTATTGTTTTATATATATAAATTTTTAATTTATTTTTAATAATTAATATTTTTTTCTTATTCTTAATTGTTTATTTTTTGATTTATATTTATAATTTTTATAAACAGTATTAAATATTTTTAATGTTTTCTTATTGATATTTTCTATTTGTTGTTTGTTCATATTTATCTAACGTTCCAACCCAAAATCCAAGGTTGAGTCCACAAGGGATTTATATACTATAAGGTTTTGTCTAAACGGAACTGCTTACCTAATGAGCTAAAAGAGAAAAGCATAAGAGCTCAGCTTCCTCATCACATAACCATATTGCTCATTCCAGCAAAATCTGTGATCTATATTGATTCCTAAATAATTATAAGTTGAGACAATTTCTATTCTTTTGCATTTACAATCTTTCGTTAAGATATTGTTATTCTGTTCTCTATTTGGACATTCTATTTTATGTAGATTAATTATTACATTGTTATTTGTTTTCTTATTTTTGTTTTTGATTATCATTATTTTTGTTTTTTCTCCATTTACTTTTATTTTATTTTTAAATGACCATTTATTTATGTTGTTTA
Organism: Thereuonema tuberculata; assembly: GCA_023159025.1. Lineage (NCBI taxonomy): Eukaryota > Metazoa > Arthropoda > Chilopoda > Scutigeromorpha > Scutigeridae > Thereuonema > Thereuonema tuberculata. The sequence continues at coordinate 11,599 of JAFIDM010000926.1, forward strand.
GATCTTTTTGTATATTATTTTGGGCTTGAATTTGGTTTTTATCTATTGTTAATAATATTACATCATCTGCATACAGAAAATTCTCTGAATTTTTTATACTTTTGCTTATTGAGTTTGTATAAATATTAAATAAGAGAGGACCCAAGTTTGAGCCTTGTGGAATTCCTCTTTTGGAATTGTATATTTTATTTATACAGTGTTACCTCCGAATAACGGACAGTCACAGGACCGGAAGTTTCGTCCGTTATTGGGAGGTGTCCACTATTGGGGAGGACTATCTTTTTTTCAGTTTTTAGCTAATAGCATGTCATTTAATGAAAAATTACGTACCACCTTAATAAAATTTCTAAAATTACCATTGCGATATGAGAGAATATGAACAATTGCAAATTATTTACTATATTTTTAAATGAGTGCTAATCCATTTGTCTTACTTAAAATAATGACAAAATTAATTACAGCATATAGAAAATTAATTTCTAGCCATCCATTTGATGCCTTAAACGTGTCCAATCCTAAAGTTTGACCGAATTCTCTGGCTTTTTCTTGAAGCAAAACACTGCTTATAGGAATGTTCTTTGCAAGAGCAGAGCGGAATCATTTTATGACTACTTCGTCGATTTTGCTTGTTTCAGTTTTACGAAACTTCAAATTCTTCGAATTTTCGTTTGAATTCACCATCCACATTTTCTAATCTCATCTTTGTCCTTTAAAAGTTCACTTACCTGAGTTTTTCCAACTTCAAAACGTTCAGCAAGACAACGCATACTCAGCTTTTCTTTTTCAGCAATATTAACAACATCAATTTTTTCTTTCAGTGCCAATCTCTTCCTTTTTGATGCCATTTTAATTCGCACTAAATTTAATCATCACGTTTATAGGATAGCTTTATAAGGTATTGACATTTACAAAGCAACTGCAGTGAAAAAAAGGACCTCAGATTCGTGCGTTGAATCATGGGACATAGATACAATGTATCAATGTATGGGGTGACACCGATACAATGTATCAATGTATTGGACACCGATGTAAATACAACCGTGATGTGTTTGTCGAAAAGTTAATCGAAAAAAATTTTTTTTTTTTACAGTTAAAATTACTGTCCGCTATTCAGAGTGGATAACATGGAATGTCCTTTTGTAAGGGACTGGGACCCGCAATAATATCCGCTAATTAGAGGTGTCCGCTGTTCAGGGTGTCCGTTAAAGGAGGTAACACTGTATTATTTTCAATTTTAATTCTAAATTTTCTATTTCGCAAATAATTTTCTATCATTTTGTATGTTTCCTCTTATTCCCAGTTGTTTAATTTTTTGTAATAAAATTTTATGATCTATTGAATGAAATGATCTACTAAAGTCAATAAATGCTATGTATTTTATTTCTCTAGTGTTTAATGATTTGTTTATATTTTCATTAACATCATTCAATAAATTTGTTGTTCCTTTATTTCTTTGATATGCATACTAATTTCGATTTAAAAGCTTCCTTTTACTTACATAGTCATAAATATGGTTTGGTAAATAACTTTCTAATATTTTAGAAATATTTGAAATTAGTGATGTAGGTCTGTAGTTATTTAGATTATTGGAACTTCCTCCCTTATATATTGGTATTATATATGTTATTTTCCATGCATTTGGGTATATACCTGATTTATAATTTTTTTGAAAAAGTACTTCCAGAAAGATAGATGTAGTTTCTTTTATACTGTTTATATCAATTAATTTTATTACATCTGGACCATATGAATGATTTTTTTTTATTGTTTGTTATTCCAATTATATCTTTTCTATTTGGCAACTTTAAATCCATTGAGTTTTTTTTTCTGATTCCTGTTCTTCATTTTCCATTTTTCTTATCTTCTCTAATTCTTCAATACTTTCATAAACATTTTTAGTAAAAATTTTACTCAAATTACAAAATAATTTTTTAATATCATAATTTTCTAATAATACTTTTAATTCATTTGTTTCATTATTTTTTTTCTGTTTTCTTATTATATCATTATTTATAATTTTCCTCACATTTATATTGGCATTAGGATCATCTTTAATCAATTTTCCAAAGTATTTATTTTTTTATTTTTTAATTTGATTTTTTAACCAATGTCTTTTTTTCTTATATTCTATTTCTAATTTTATGTTGTTTTTATTTTTTATGTAACTCTCATAAAAGTTATTTTTTTTCTTGAATCTGTTTCATCAACTGTGGGTTCATTCAATTTTTTTTTGTATTCTGTATTATCTCTCTCATATATATCCTTTCTACTTTTTTCTTTTATTGTTTCTCTTTCTATTTTATATTTTGCTTTTTTTTATTATTTTATTTAACTTATTTATTATTTTATTTGGATCTTTTTCATTTTTCTTTATTATTTCTTCTATTAAAGTTTTCAGTTCTTTGTTTAATTTCTCTATCTATTTTTACATTATTTTCCTCTTTATTATTTTTGTTCCATTTGTTTTATTTGTAATTTTTTCTTTCCTATATCAAGCAGAGTTCCATAGCGGTCAGAAATGTCCCACTGTATTATATTCGCATTAATATCAATATCCTCTGCATTCGAGAAGCAATGATCAATACATGTGTTAGTAATTGATTTTGTAGTTTTTACTGGTCTTGTTGTTTTGTATACATGATTTAAATATCCAAGATTATAAAACATATTTTTATATTCTATACTTATTTTGTTATTAATTTTTTCTTCTATATTTATGTTAGTGTCAACTATATATATTAGATTTTTTTTTCCATTTTCTTGTATCCGATTTTTTTTTTATTTCTTTTATGAATTTATTTTTATTCGTTGGTGGAAGTTTGTATATTATCTATATAATTAATTCTTTTGATAATAGTGTTTTTTTTTTTTAAAGTGCAAATTAAATTTTTGTATATTATACTATCTTCATTTTTTGTTTGGATATTATTTATTTCTCTATACCATATCATTATACCTCCTCCTCTAGAATTTATTCTTAATTTTTGTTCTTTTTTAAATCCTTTTATATTCAATTAAAAGGATTCCTCCTCCTTTATATTCACCTCTACCAATATTATTATATGTATATATGTTATTTTTCTATCTATATTTTCCATTAGATATGTAAAGTTAGACCTCATGTTTAGAAATAAAATATTCTTTAAATTATATTTTGGGATCCATTGTTCCATATTTTCTATTGTTTCCAAGTTCGCCAGTTCTATATTTATATCTTTTTTTTTCCTTTTCTTATCTCTATATTTTTTTATTATATTTCTTTTAAATCTTCTTCATTTATAATTTTTCTTACTTTTGATGTCTCATTTTTTCTTATTAATACACCTTTATTTTTTATCCATATGTATTTGTACGCTTTGGATCTTGCCTCTTGTTTTGCTTTCCAAAATAAGTTTTTCATTTTTTTTGTTAGCTTTTCATTTATATATATCCTTGTGTTGTTCTTATTTCCGAATATTTCATCATTAGTTATGTATTTCTTCATTTTAAAAGATTTTATCCAAATGTCTCTATCTTTTCTGCTTTCGAACCTCAATTATCAATCTCTCCTTTTGTGTTTGGAATCTTCCATACCTATGTATCACTTCAACACTTTCTATTGAATCTTTTACTTGTAATATATCTGCTAATTTAGAGATTTTTTCTAATAGGTTTTCATTTTCATTTTCTTGCATACCGGATATTTCTATATTATTTTTTCCTCATCTGATGTTCCATTTTGTCCATATGTTCCTCTAATTTTATCATTGAATTATTTAGTATTTCATTTTCAATTTCTAATATCTTTTGTTTTTCTTCCATAGATTTTTGATTGTTATTCATTTTATTCAATCTTTCTATTATATCATCATATTTTTTAATCTAGGAATTGTATGGAATCTTTTATTTCTGTTAGTTCCTTTAAAATGGTTTGTGGATTCAAGTTCTATTTCCTTTATGGGCTGGTCCATTTTCTTTATTAGGGATGTTGCTTCTTTTATGCTTTCATTTCCATTTTCTTCTTCCATTTCCTTATTTATTTTATAATTGCCCTTTTTAACTCTTTCAGTTATATTTCTACATTTTGAACATTTCCACAAACTTCTTTGTGGGGAGTTGATATTTCCATTGGATCCATACCTTTTTCACATTTGTCATGCTGCTCTATTCCACAGAATTTGCATCTTAACTCCGCTTTTCTCATTATCTTATTACATTCATTACACTTAATTATATATTTTTCATATTCACTCATATTTATTTTAGATATTGATTGTTGTTTTAATTCTAGGATTATATATAGTAAGAGTAATAATACTTATATTTGTAAGGACTTCAGATGTGAGGTTATCGGAGCTCGACGACTGCACGTCCATCTTGGTCGACGCATGCGTAGATTTAAAACAGCTACTAAACACCTTCTAAACACCTTTCATCAGCATTTACATGTTCTCCTGTCACCCTTCACAATGCAGGCTTCTTATACGACTGCCTGTTTTGTATATTTCTCGATCCGAAACCGTGATTGGCTGTTACCTTTATAATTTGCATACTTCCTTCTATCTTTGCAGCAAATTTCAGCTTCTTTAATTCAGATTAGCTTACGGAAATTAACTTTTTCGTCTCCGTGCTCAACTTTTGGAAGTGAGTGTATATTAGACGATACAATAAATCCTCTTGTTCAGAAATACGTAGAGATTTATCATACTTTTGGCTTACAACAATATATTAACACACTCACAAGAAATATTAAGACAAATATATCTACCTCAAAAACATACACTGACCATTGCCTTGCTAAAGCTAATTTAGGTCATTTTATTGGAAACGTTATGCAGACTGATATATTTGATCATTACATGATAATGTTACAACTGAAGCAAAACATAAGCCCATATAGAGAATCAAATACCGAAACAAAAACCACTCTTATCTATAAAATTAACGAAGAGAAACCTGCCCGAAATATGAAAGAATTCGTAAAAAAACTTATCAAATCATTATTTTAAACATTTTATTCTAATAAAGCATTATGAATCCTAAAAAAATGAATATTCTATTAATGAAAAAATGGCGTGGAAGTAAAGACAAACATATAATTAGAAATTCCATAATACAAATAGTTCAATCCCTTATAATAAAACTAATATAAATTACAAACAGCAATGGATGACAGATGAATTATTACAACATTTAAAAGAAAAGAGAGTTTTGTATTTTAAATGAAATTTAACAACACTAACAAAATATATTTAAAAAATTGTAAGAAAAACAAAATCTTATATATAATTTAATAAAAGAAATACTACGAAAAAGTAACAGAAAGTAACAAAAATAATAATAAGCAGTGGGGTATTATCAACATTGTTATTAACATAAATATTAATATAAAGAAAACTAAAGAAATAGGTCAACTAATTAAAGAAACAAAGTTCAAAATATATTATCGAAGTTATGATATTTCCGTGAATGCAGAAAATATTGAAATATGTTCCTGTAATACAAAACTTTTTAATAATCAAAAGTTCATTCAACTTAAGACATTAGCTTTAATCTCTCCTACAGAAGCTGATATTACAGAAATAATTAAAAATATCAAAAATAAACACAAATTCTCAACTTCGGAGTCCCTTTCTACTAAAATCATTAGATATGGTATGTTGGATAGTCGCTCAATATTACTATAGTATATCAGGATAAAAATAGTGTTTCAGTTATTGAGACACAAGAGTTGAGAATAGGATAAAGGAATTTGCTTCCTCTGATTCCAAATTAATTTATATCATTTTTCGCAAAATTATGCAGGAAATCAATTTGTATGTGTGTGTGTGTGTGTGTGTGTGTGTGTGTGTGTGTGTGTGTGTGTGTGTGTGTTCTAATAAATTTTGAAGCTCTGGAAGATTCATCTTGAAACTTCGTTACGTATTCAAGGGCATTGTTTCACTGAAATCTGTCTAACAGCAAAAACTTTTATATTCTATAGTTCCCGTAGATGCTTCCAAAATAAAAGCTTTAATTTCTTGATAATAATTCGTTGTTTGTTTTCAATACTTTTGTAGTAGGTAATAACCAATGGAGAAGTCAAGGCAGTGAAACGACAGTTGCACGAAGTGGAAGGCCGAAGAAACTGATTGACCCTAGCCGTCGAAGCCTGAAGAGAGTAGGGAAGCAAAATCGGAAGTCTCCGATGACGACAGAGTTCCAACATGCGTCGGGCGTTGATGCTAGCAGCAGAACTGTTGGCCGAGAGCTAAACTACACTCATTAACAAAAAAAACGACGCACCTTGAAGGAGTTGTCCGATGGAGACAAAAATTGGTGGAGACGAAGATTATGTACAGAATAGAAAATGATTAAAATTTCAGACAAATTGAATGATTTATTTCAGAGTTACAGAGTTACAAAGTATCGAGCTCAGTAAGGTGTTGACCCACCTCTACCCTGAATGCAAGCTGCCATATGACGTGGCATAGAGTGATAAAGCTCCCTGATGGTCTCCTGCGGAATTTCTTGCCAAATTTGCTCCAATGGTCGGGCTAGGTCATCCACATTCCCTGGTGGATGCAGTCGCCTTCCCACTCATATCCCAGACATGCTCGATTGGAGAGAGATCTGGGGCTCTGGCTGGCCAAGGAAGTGTTTCACAAGCTGCAAGACAGGTCATAGCAACACGTGCCGTATGTGGACTGGCATTATCTTGCTGAAAAATGAGGCCAGGGTACTGCAAAAGCAAGGTTAGCAAAACAGGTCTCAGAATGTCGTCGACGTACCGCATTGCTGTAAGTGTGCCACTAATGACGACCAAAGGGGTCCGGCTATCGAGGGAAATGGCACCCCACACCGTAACTCCTGATTGAGGGCCAGTTCGGCGTGCAATAGTGAAAGCAGGATCGGTACGCTGCCCTGGGCGTCTCCAGATACGTCTGCGACGATCATCAGGACACAGTTGGAAGCGGGATTCGTCGCTAAACACTATACGTCCCAGTCAGCATCATTCCAACCGGATCGAGCCAAGCACCACTGTAATCTGGCCCGACGGTGTGCAGACTTGAGTGGCAGGTGGCATAGAGGTCGGTAAGAGCGTAGATGTCGCTCTCTCAGCCATCTGTGAATGGTAATGGTGGACACTCGTGTGCGGGTCGCATGTCTGATGGTTGATAACGATGATTCAGGTGCTGTGACAGCTGATCTTACAATCACTCTATCCTCCCGCTCTGCTGTGGCCCTAGGTCGACCGCTACCTTCATGACGCTAAAATCTGCCATTGTCCACCCATTCCTGCAAGCATCTTCTAATCGCCGCATCACTTCGACCCATATGACGAGCGATTTTCCGATTTGCCCAACCTGCCTCTTTCAATCCAATAAAAAGACCTCTTTCAAACTCTGACAGTTGCACGTAATGAGCTCGAATCCTGCGGCAAGGCATTTTTTCAGTCGTTGAAAGGTATCCTAACTCGCAATGCAACAGAAATTTTGACCATCAGATTGAGAATCGCTTCTTATGTACACCAGCTGAGTGCGCAGTTCCGATGCGCTGTAGCTCACGCTATTCATTCATTGGACACCAAAGTTTAATCATTTGCATAGGCGGTCCCAATGTCTTTGCATACGAAATTTCATTACAATCGGGCTACTCCTTCTAGGTGCGTCGTTTTTTTTTGGTAATGAGTGTACTTTCGATTCCACCGCCGTGAGACCGCTCACAAGCCGAACATTCTCCGCCGTCAATGCGAAGCGTCGGTTGCAATGGTGCAGAGCTCACCGCCATTGAACTGTGGAGGAGTGGAAACACGTTCTGTGGAGTGATGAATCCCGCTTTACGATCTGGCAGTCCGATGGACGCATGTGGGTTTGGCGGATGCCCGGCGAACGCTTCTTACCCAATTTATCATGTATTTTATGTATTTGAGTATTTGATACCTAATCGCACTTGGTTATTTCATAATCAATCAATCGAAGCTTCCAACACAAAATTTGTCACATACATACATACTGATTTGATGAAACTCAGGTGCCCAAGAAAGTAGGCTTAAACATCACGTCTTTCTATCTTGTTTCTTGAAGGTGAGTTAGAATATTATGTTTTCACATTAATGTTATTATTATATGAATATTATATTAACATTGATAACATAAATTTTACATCAACAACATTCATTCTTCGAATAATAATCGATCTAAGGGATTCATATGTAAATAAAATAAATAAATATGAAAAAATTAATTCTTTGTAACTTTATTATGTTATCGCCGACCTTTTAATTTGAAGATATTTAACATTATATTGTGATCATTATACAGTCTTAATGTTATAAAAATATGCTTATTTAACTGACAATTCTCAACTTAGGAGTCCATTTATACTAACATAATTAGATTTCTTATGTTCAATTGTGTGAAGTATTTGATCAATATTACTAAAGTATATCAGAATAAAATATTGTTTGAGTTATTGAGACACAGAGTTAAGAATAGGATAAAGGAATTCCCATCCCCTGATTCAAAATTGCTTTATATCATTTTTAGCATCATTATGTAGGAAATCAATTTCTATGTATTTGTATGTGTTCAGATTGAAACACTAGAGGATTCAAGAATATATTTTACTAAAATCTATTTAATGCCAAATACTTTTATGTTCTGTAGAACCCGAATGTGTTTCCAAAATAAAACCTTTAATATCTTAAGAATATTTCGTTGTTAGTTTCAATCCTTTTTTAATTGAGAATAATCAATATAATTTCTAATAATTATCATAATCTATCTAAGAAGTGACTCAGTAACAGATTACACTGCGACCCCTGTATATGAAATTAGGCGAAAGTTCCTTCAGAAATATTTTAGATCTAATAGTTACTTCGAGAACTTGTACGGGATTTGCACGTGACCAACGAGAAGTTCCTCAAAAGATTTAAAGCACCCTTTCTTTTAAAATGATTTCTTTCTTTAAAAATGTAAATTAGCGAACTTTTGTTTTAAACAGCAAAAACCTTATATTTCTTTTTAATTTAAAATATCTGCTGAAAATAAACAGAAAACTTCCTATTTCTGAGAAAAATAATGAAATTCGCATTAAATTACTTAAACAGCTTTACATTCAAATAGTTTTAATGATATTTAATCCCTAACAAATGGATTGCTTAACAAATATTTCTAATTTCGAATGTTTGATTTGTAGGAATTTTTGTAATTTTCTGGCACTAATTGACTGACAAGAAACTAATTTGAATTGTAAATATAAAAGTTAGATTGGCTGTAATTGTTACAGTAAAGCATCGATTAGACGAAAAACAATGCGGCGGCGGGGGGAGGGGGGTCCGTATAACTGATATTTCGGATAACCGATCATTTACGAAAAAAATGTACCAGTAAAATTGTACCGCATATCTTAGGTGTGATTTGTATGCCTGAAAACCAGGTGCTGACATTTCATTCTTAGAAACTAGGGATTTTGTTGGCATTTTCTTCCAATACAGACCAGTTTCGTCTGCGTTGTAGACATTGGTTTTTTTGTAACCCTCGTTATCAATATTTTTTTAAAAGACTCTTAAAATGTGCAGCTGGTTCAGTATTAGCTGACAGCTTTTCAATTAATTTTTAAATTTTTGTCTGCTGGAATGCCTTCGGTTAACCGATATTTCGGTTGATTAGTATTCTGATAATCGATGCTCTCATCGGGCCATTCCTCCGAATCATCTGCTTCTGATACTGATGCATCGATTTCTAACAAATTATTCATTTCTTTAACTATTTTTCTTCGTTTTGTTTTTGGAGACGTTCGTCAACATGCTATTCACGGGCTTGATATAATGAGTTCAGCAAGTCTGTGTTTCTGTCTATTCTGCGAGTCTGCTTTGTGAACAGTTCTCTATAATTCTTATTGTGTTTATTTTGTCATGTCTTCCTGAGCTTCTTCCGAATATTGCCATTTAGACAGAGTACATTATAATAATGTCTCTCCCGTCAAATAAAATGTTATGCAGGCCAAGGATACCAATTGTAGTGTTGAAAGTATAGGTTCTGGGTAATTTACTAACATTTTTCAAATTTATCTAATTTAATTTTCTGATCACAATTTATACATTCGAGAATAACTCCTAAAAGCTTAATCAAGTCCAATTATCTCTGAAGCCTTCTCGGAGTTTCTAAAACATTTGTTGGCAGAGTTTCCGTCATTTTATATTTCGACCTTGCTGCTTAGGCATGTCATTTGAAAGGCCTAATTCACGTCTGAACCTCTGCTGAACTTCTTTTTTCTGTCGAGAAGTCTTTTCTTTATTATCAGAACCCTTTGCTTGCCATGTTTTAATTTCTAGCCAGTACGAAATGGGGAGAATGCATTCCAATAACCTGATCAATGAGTGAAGAGGTGATATTCCAAATGGAAAAGAGTTCTGTTTTCACTTGTTTTCTTGAGATGACGTTTAAATTATTCATTTCATTGGGTTCTGCCCCGCACAGATAATCTGTCTGGGCAGAGAAAATGATGATACTGCATTACAAGCTTTGCCGTTCACAATGAAAAATATTAAAGTAAGTGTTATTTCCCAATCGTCCAGTGTGATTTTGGTGGGCATGGGGTAAGTGTGTTTATTGATGTTTTATTTTATCAACTTCTGTAGTAACTAAATCGACCGATTCTTTGGCGAACAGGAATTTGATACAGCGGCAGAACCTAGTAGAAGATATAACAGGGTTTTCCAAAAGACGAATTTTAATTCATCTACACCACAATAAATTTATGAGGGAACCAGAGAAATACTAAATATGCTTTCATCACTGCGTTGTTCATTAGAAGACTTCTGTTTGTATCTATTCTGCTCTGATCCATCACACCTCCATTTTATGATCATGCTGCAAGCAGAAGTTTTACGGACACGCAATTTCTCGCTGATCTCTTTCATTTGACACACTGTTAATGACTAAAAACCCTGAATCCAATTGAACATTTTTTTAAGGTGCCTAACAGCTTTTGACATAATATTTAGGTCATTTCCGTGACTTTCAAATAAAGAATATCAAATAATAAAAATTTAAATTGTATATTTTTAAGTATTAGAAGTTTAAGGAAAACTTTTGATTATCTAAAACTGGAGATAGAAAATATCATTAGGAATGTTGATATTAATATAAATACAGAAAACCAGATCTCTTATCAACTTTCATGTTTTAATATGATTTATAAAGTAAGATAAAACAAAAAAGATGGTTGTTTATTGGTTTACTATGAAAAAACGAATATTATAAAAGAAATAAATATTGATACAATTAACCATGAAAATTTAACATGCACTGTAAGTAATAATACATCTGATTCTCAAATAACTTTATTAGACATCTAAGGACCATCTAAAACTAATAAAAAAGATTTCTTAATAGAATTACAAACTATTTTAGAATATCTTATATCTAACTTATGCAAAAAATTATGCCATGCATAATTATATGAAAAATTATAAGCTTTGAAAAATCTCCGAAAACAGGAAGTGGCCGTTACAACACTAGCGCGCATAGCGGTGAAATGTGAAAATATTCACTTTCAATTTCAGTATTACAAAACATCGATTTAAGTTTGTATTATTTTAAAGATATGTTTAAAATTTTAATACATTTATTAAACATTGCTGTAACATCTTTAAATACAGTACAACTTTTACAATAATACTTCATCAGAAATCATTCAAAACAAGGAGCAATTTCACACCAACCTCATTTGATTACAGACAATTTTTGCGAATTTAATAAACATGATTTAAATTTAATTAAACATAACTTTTTAGCGACCCATTTGGGAGCTATTGTGATTAAAATGGACAGCTATTGCGCCAGTCCTGTCTCCCAACAACTCATGAACTGAGACTCTTTTGGTTTTCTTTTGATCTTAAGATCACAGACGAAATTGTTCAGATTTTCAAGAAAAGAAAAACAATGATATTCAAAATTTAACAAGTTGACCTTTGGGGGAAAAGATATGAGCGAATAAACTCACAAGTCATCCCTGAAATAGTATTTTATTTTCCCTTCTCATGATTTTTATTTTGAAAATTAGGAAGATGCAAGAAAAATCTACTAAAATAAATAAGAAAAATAAAGATATAAAATAGATTTCACTGGGATGCGCACCTATCTGTCAACCATATGATGTATATTTCTACAGACAAATCAAAGATTTCATTAAATGTCTGCACATTGGTAATAGAATGAAAACGCGAATAATTCCATTCCACAAAAATAGTCTGTAATGAAATGAGGTTCCTGTGAAATTGCTCTATGTTTTGAATGTTTTCTGATGAAGTATTATTGTAAAACATGTACTGTATGTTAAAAGTGTTGCAGGAATCTATATTACTAAAATCTTTTATTTCTCTGTCTGTCTGTCTTTCTGTCTGT
>JAFIDM010000927.1:0-24552 GCA_023159025.1 Thereuonema tuberculata
TCATTTCCAAAGATTTTTGTAATATCATTTCACAAGACGATTCCATCGATGGAAGATGTTTTTTTAAATGTCACTTGAAAATAGACCCAAAGAAGTTGAGGGTCAGAAACGTCGTGATCTTTTTATCCTTTTTAATCGTTTGTCCGTGCTTTTAATGGTAGGCATTTTTAAATTACTTTTTAAGTTATTAATTTTTCAAGATTTAAATTTTTATCAAAAAAATACACGTTTTGTCACCTTTAGTTGCCTGTAGGCTAGCAACCAGTGATGATACAAACCTGGGAGTGGTCTCATTTTAAAGCTGTTGAACGGGGCTGTAATATGATATGCCACAAGATAGGAGTTACAAAAAAAAAGCTTGCAAATTTTAAGTTAAATTTTAAAATTTAAATTTCTCAAAAAGTGGCAATTTTAAAAATTTCAAAAATTATCAAAATTAGTTTGTAATGTCTAAATACATATAGCAAAATTCTATCATGGGATCTCAATTGGATCTGGAGATGCAGGGCTTCAGAAATACACATGTTTTGTGAATAATGTACCAAATCTAGTAAAATTTTATTTTTAAGCTACTAATTTTGCTATGCAGTGTGTAGGACATTATAAAATGTATGAAATGCAATGATTACCTTATAGTATCATGTTTAGAAATCCTTTTTTAAAATAAAATTGAAGCTGATTGGCCTGCAAGTATGAATGTAGAGGGAAATCCCCTTTTTATCAGGGAAATCCTCTTTCACAAGGTGGAAGCTGATTGGTCAAGCAGACGAGACCATTCATTTGTAGCCCATTGTAGCATTAGAGTTGCTTGAAGGAAGTTCATTTCTTGACCAGTTCCTGTGATGATGATAAATTATTAATTTTGTATCTTTAAAACACAAACCATTTCTTGGCCACTGGACTTCTTGTTAATTTCTCATCGGCATGATGGATACCACTGACAAGATAGTAAAAATGGATGTTGTAACCCTTTTAGTAAGCCTAATCACTCCCATGGTAAGAAAAAGTTTGAGACGTGTGACTTCATGGATGTGTGACTTGATTCCAGGAACACCTGAGTTATCTAAAGTCTGTGACAGTTGTAGGAAACATCTGACAAAGTAGAGAGATGAAAAATGCAGAGAAATTTTACCTGGAACTAGCCATATACATGAAGAAAGTCAGTCTGATACTGAAATTGAAGAAGCATCCACTGATATACCTTTTTTCAAATGAATCTGAGTCTCTGAGGTCTCTTAACAGCTCTCTTTTAAGAGATGGGAGAGTCACCAATAGAAATAAAAAGGATGGAATCCAAAGTTTACTCCACTGACAAGGCCAGCAGAATCAATGTGGCTGTCAAGAGAAAACTGCTGGTGAATGCATATACTGATGATGAGGATAATGATGAGTTCTTTAAACATATAAAGGAGGTGTACAACAGCTGTCATTTGTGACTTTTCCGAGAATTATTCTTTCATTTTGCAAGATGCGCCACAATCATATTATTGGTCAAATAGTCAGGCAACCATTCACCCTTTTGTGGTGTATTTTAAAGAGGAAGAAATCAAACATTTCAATTTTGTAATAATATCAGACTGCCTCAACCACAACACTACTGCTGTCTATCTGTTCCAGGCAAAGTTGATGGAATATCTGAAATGCAAGTTTCAAAGACTTCCCAAAAAATTCTTCTATTTTTCGGATGGTTCTGCGGCACAGTATAAAAATAAAAAAACTTTCTTGAATAATGTAGTGAGAGTTTTATCGTTATTTTATCCTTTGTATTTCAGTTATTCCGTTTCTCTGTATTCTAATCTTTATTATTCAATTTCTGTGTAATTATCTGTTGATCTGTTTATTTTTGAATTTCAACGGTTGTGGCATCTTTTAATTCACTTTTATTTAAATCACAACGGTTTAAAAAACCCGTTGTGATCACATGGCATTTAAAGCACCCAATCATTTTGTAAATGCCACAACCAATCAAATCCTTTTGTACATAGTCTATAAATACCGATGTTAGCTGTAAATAAACGAACAGAGTCAAACAGATGCAGATCCAACAAGTCTAAGCCTCCTTTATTTTTCTACGAACCAGACACCATAAAACACACCACATATTTTGCTGCCGAAACCCCACAATAATCACAAGCAAGATTTTGGATCTGAGGCTGTATGGCATTTTGCAGCAACAGCACAAGGAAAATGTCCTTGCGATGGGGTGGGGACCATAGTAAACAGACTAGCAGCCAGACCAAGCCTACAAAGACCCTATGAGGACTAAATAATGAATGCAAGGCATGTTTGAATGGGCACATATCTAACATAGACTTTAAATTTGTGACGATTGAAGAATACATTAAAACTGAAGAACAACTGGCCAGCCGGTACAGTACTGCTATAACTATATGAGGCACTCAGAAATTTCATGCCTTCATACCTCTCACGTGTGGAACCAAAGCAAATGTGAAATTATATTCTTCTGCAGTTGTTTCAAGTATATTTCCTGTTGTAAATCACATACAGCAGATAGTATTTGCCGATGTTAGTGGGTATGTTATTTCAATCTATGGTGACACTTGGTGGTTGAGTTATGTTCTGGCTAAAGATGAAGATTCCAGTAAAGTGCAAGTTACATTCCTCCACCCTTCAGGTTCATCACCCTCATATATATATCCCACACCACCTGATCTGCAGACGTGATATGCAAAGTGAACCCCATCACACAAACTGGCCAAACATACAGTTCACCAGACAGTGAAGTGAACAAATGTGTGGTTATCTTCCAACAATTGAAGTTTTCATAAGACAAAACAAACATAACTGAAAGTACTGATTTCTTAAGCCTTAACTTTACTCATGTAATATAGGATTTTTAATGGTAAGTGTGTTTGTGACCTTCTTCCATTTTGAAATAAATGTAAAAGTATTAGCCAGTGCTTGTTTCATTGTAATGTGTTGTTTGTTTCATTCAATTTTCTGAAACTGTACTAATTCTAATATTTTTCACAAAACATGTATTTCTGAAGCCCTGCATCTCCAGATCCAATTGAGATCCCATGATAGAATTTTGCTATATGTATTTAGACATTACAAACTATTTTTGATAATTTTTTGAAATTTTTAAAATTGCCACTTTTTGAGAAATTTTAATTTTAAAATTTAACTTAAAATTTTCAAAAAAGTTTTCTTTTGTAACCCTTGTGGCATATCATATTACAGCCCCGTTCAACAGCTTTACAATGAGACCACTCCCAGGTTTGTATCATCACTGGTTGCTAGCCTACAGGCAACTAAAGGGCCAAAACGTGTAATTTTTTGATAAAAATTTAAATCTTTAAAAATTACTCCCTCTGTCCCATAATATTTGATAGTTTTCTCCTTTTTTCTTGTCCCATATTAGTTGATATGTTTCATTAAAATTAATTTTTGTGACAAAAAAGTTAGTATATTTTTATTTAAGAGTAGTTTATTTTTCAAAAATGATAGTTCTACTACATAAGTACATCAATAAAAATAGTAGGAGTATTTAGGAAAATGAAAATTTTTCTTTATTTAAAGCAGAAAGAGCATTTGCTAATACATTCATTCATTCATTCATTCATAGTTCTCTACCAAGGGCAGGTCCTTCACTGCAAACCCAGCATTCTCCAATCTTTCCTATTTTCTGCCTTCCTCTTCGTCTCCTCATAAGATCCATTTACCATAATGTTGTCGATCATCTGAAATCTTCTTCTGCCTCGAACTTTTTTACCGTTCACCATTCCTTCCAGTGCATCCTTCATTAGGGAGTTTCTTCTCAGCCAGTGACCCAACCAGTTTCTTTTTCTCTTCCTGATCAGTTTCATCATTATTCTTTCTTCACCCACTCTTTCTAGCACAGCTTCATTTCTTATTTTGTCTGTCCATTTCACATGCTCCATTCTTCTCCATATCCACATTTCAAATGCTTCTAGTCGTTTCTCTTCACTGCGTCGTAATGTCCATGTTTCTGCCCCATACAATGCCACACTCCACACAAAGCACTTCACTAGTCTCTTCCTTAGTTCTTTTTCCAGAGGTCCGCAGAAGATGCTCCTTTTCCTATTAAAAGCCTCCTTTGCTATTGCTATCCTCCTCTTGACTTCTTGGCAGCAGTTCATATCACCACTTATAGTACACCCTAAGTATTTAAAGTTGTTAACTTGTTCCAATGTCTCATTCCGAATACTTATGTTTATCTTCTTTGTCTTTCTTCCAATAACCATAGTCTTTGTCTTGTTTACATTTATCTTCATTCCATATTGTTCAAAGCTGTCATTCAGCTGCAGTAGCATATCCCTTAGTATCATCTCCTCTTCTGCTAACAATGCCATATCATCAGCAAATTTATTTTTTTTTTTTGCCAACGCCCGGGCTCTTTGTACTTAAACTATTGGCCTCAACAAGGGGCGAGAAATGTGAGCATTTCGCCGATGAAACGTTGCCCAGGGTACGTCATAGGAGGCAGCTCACGCTATACCCGCAGAAATGGACAAGACACAGAAGGAGAAAGTAACACCCATGCCACTGCCGGGATTCGAACCCAGGTACTGGCGCATTGGACGCCACGGCTGGCCGCCGCCGAGACCGCACGACCACGCCAGCACGGCTCAGCAAATCTTATGCACTTTATTCTTCTTCCTTCTACTATCACCCTTCCCATGTTCTGAAAACAATTCTTCACTAACTCCTCCAAGTAGATGTTGAACAGCGTAGGTGATAGAGGGCATCCTTGTCGCACCTATTCCACTTCCCTCTGACAATTTTTCTCCTATCCTGACTTTGACTCGTTGTTTCATATAAAGATTAGTTATTAGCCTTCTCTCTTTCCAATCCACCCCAATTTTCTTCAAGATTTCCATAAGTTTATTCCAATCCATTCTGTCAAAAGCCTTTTCCAGGTCCACAAATACTGCATATACATGTTTATTTTTTCTAGATATCTTTCGCCGATTGTTCGCAGCAGTCCAATTGCATCTCTCCTACCTTTTCCTTTCCTAAAACCAAATTGCTGTTCTTCCAACTCTCCTTCCACCTTAGAATATAAACGTCTGTTCAGTATTCGCAGAAGAATCTTCGCTGAGTGCGATATAAGGCTGATAGTCCTGAACTCATTGCACTTCTTGGCATTATTTTTCTTCGGTATTGGCAGCAATACTGTTTCCATGAAATCATCAGACCATTCACCTTTTTCATATATTTCATTGCATAATGATAGTATTTGCTTCTTGTCTTCACCCAAGCATTTTACTAACTCAATGTGTATTCCATCAACTCCTGTTGCTTTCCCATTCTTCATTTCCCTAATTGCTAGCTCAACTTCTTCCCTTAGAATACAACATCCTTTTTCGTCTTCTGATACAGCTGTTTCATCTTCTATAGCTAAGTAATCTGGACGATTCCCTGTCTCATATAATTCTTCTACATAGTTCTTCCATCTGTTCAAAATTCCTTGTTTGTCGGTTATTTCATTGCCGATGTCGTCTTCTATCAACCACATGGACTTCTTATTCTTATTTGTGAAATCCAAACATTTTACTTCGCGGTACATTAAATCATATCTTCCTTTTCTCTCTAGATCCTCTACTTCTTCACATTTCTGTTTCATCCAGTCTTCCTTCGCCTTATCAGTTACTCTTCTTAGTTCGTTGTTTAGTTTCTTGTAATTTCTTTTACCTTCTTCTGTGTTGATGTTTTTCCATTTTCTCCTTTCCTTCATCTTCTCCAACATTTTCCCTGTGACCCAAGGTTTCTTATTACTCTTACCTTCTCTGTATCCTATTGTTTCTTCTGCTGTTTCCTGTATACAGCTTTTTAGATGAGTCCAGTATTCATTACTATTTTCAGGTGCGGATTCTAAATTAGAGGCTTTCTTTTGAAAATGTTCTTCAAATTTTCTTTTTTCCTCTTCGTTCATAAGTTTTTCTATATCAAACTTCTTCGTCACTTGCCTTCCTCTTATCTTTTTCAGACGAATATCTACTTCGCCTATCAGTAGGACATGATCTGAATTAATATCCGCTCCTGGTAGAGTCTTTGCTAATACTTCTGCTTTTATTTCTGAAGATACAGGCCAAATTCCAATTTTTCCATCAAACCATTCATTGTTATGTGAATCAAATCGAAGTCTAGCAACAGCTGCAAGAAACATCCCTTTTGTTATGAATCTTTTTGATTTCACCTGGCTATGCGGTTCAACCTCGTCTGGTTCAAGGTAATATCGGCTTTGTTCCTCAGTTAGATAGAACCCTTTTTCATCAATGTGAACCATATCAAACATATCCGGGAATCGAATATTTCCATCTTCCAAAAATTGCAAATGACGCAATATAAACACAATTCGCTCCTCTTTATTTGCATCCGTCAACAGAGGCTTTAATGTTGCCATGCACACTCGCACATCTGCAGCTTTTATCCGACGATGCAGAGACGTTTTGGTATATTCAAGGCGCCAGCAAGTGATCGGATGGTTTTTCTTTTGTTTAATGGCACACTGCAAATTCTGCCATTTAATGCAAAAATATTCTTTTTTGGACCAACTCGACCGCGTTTTCTTGAAGTCACATTCGATGGACTGATTTCTTTGCCTCACTTCCAGATTCTGGCTGTAGTTTGAGTACTGACAGTGTATTTAGTTGCAATTAACTTGTATGCACTTCTCTTAAGAATGCTATTGTCACTTACACTTAGCAAATCGTCATATATTAGCCTCCTTTGTTGATCTGTAAATTCACATTTATGTCGTTCCATATTTATAGGTAGGAATTTGAAACAATTAAGCTTTTCCTCTTACGACGAAAGACTGAATCAATAGGAGTACAAAAATGCAATGATAATACTAATGCACAATAATGCTACTCCTAATTGTTTACTGCGCAAAAAGATTGTTACTTTATTTTCTTTTTCACACATTATTGAGCATTTTACCCTTTTTGAGTAAACTATCAAGTAATGTGGGACAGCAATTTTCAGAATTTTTGACCTTTCATGAAATAATGATGAAATAAAGCAAGAAGATATGGTTATATTTAGGGTAAATGATGTTTTTTATAAAGAAGTATGATCAATTAAACTCATAAGAAAAAAATATTGAGATCGAGTCATATATTTGTGATAAGCCGCGGCCACGAAACGAAAACTATCAAGTATTATGGGACAGAGGGAGTAATAACTTCAAAACTGAGGACCACATCCTTACCCTTAAGGACATGTTTGGGTTTTGTATGGAAAATATTCAAGCCATAAACTTTGTCTTGGTGACCGAAGACGACATCACGAAAGAACAAGAGTATATCAAGGACCGCTTCAACAAGTCCCATAGATTTGATGGTAGAAGGGAACACCACTGCTACATCCCCATGGGTTCATCTACTCTTCTGATAAGTAGAACGTCATCATCACTTCATACTAACCATGTGCAGTTCAGAGTTTGATGGATAACAAACACCAATTGTTTTTAATCAAATAACCCTAAATGACTATGTTGTTTGTGTTTACGATAAAAGATGGTATACAGGTAAAGCCTGGCCCCCATTTCATGTTTGATGATATCTCCTTAAGAAAAAGAACCAAGTCTTCAATTATCAAGGTGTTTCAATCAGAACAATCCAAACAATACTTAAGTCAACAGCATTCTGTTATTAAATTTTTTCGTTATAGTAGAGGTAATATTTTTCTAGCACTGTACAACCAAGGGCAAAGGGGTTTATTTGGTCCCAACTCACTAATTAATCATATTCTTCACCCTGTCTTAATGCATTAGATAATTAATTAAACATCAATAATAATAATTTCATTTAAATTTGAGACCAATGTTCAAACTGACATCTCAAGACAAGCCTGTTTTACGCTTATTAGGCGATAATAAGTTGAGAGTAGTCAGAGTGAACATTGCAGGTCTCATACGGAGGTGGATTTGAAGTTCAGTGGGAAAGGGAATGGAACCTCCATGACTATAAACTAAAAACATAAAAACACATTTTCCTTATTAAAAATAAAGGAAAAGAACATTCCTGTGCTGGGCTTTGCCAGCCTCAAAGAAATTCTTATGTGCATCGAAATAAAGGAAAATCACCTAAAAGATATGTAAGTACATTTAAAATTTGAGGCCAATTTTCGAACTGACATATCCTGCTTGTCTTGAGATGTCAGTTTGAACATTGGTCTCAAATTTTAATGTGTTTACATATCTTCTAGGTGCTTTTTCTTTATTTTTAATGTGTTTTTATGTTTTTATTTTATATTCATGGAGGTTCCATTCCCTTTCCCACTGAAATAATATTTTCAGTTTTATATTTTAAATTATGGATCTTTATTAGAATTTTCTTATAAACATTCAACATACTTTTTAATATTGTTCATAATTAAGTTTGAATTTTGTAAACTCCTGTGTACAATAGTTTGTCTAACGAGCTAATCTCTATAAAGATAGAGATGCCAAAACAGCAAATTATTTAAAACTAGAAAGGAAAAATTTATGATATCTTTGTTTTGGTAAAGTTTTATACTTTGAAGAGCTTTTATTTAAAAACAGGAAGTTTTAATTACTTTACAAAATAAAGTATTACATATACATTTATTTATATCTTTGAGTGGTATTTATTAATATCTTAAGAAGTTAGTTTAAAAGCCTGTGTACATATTTTGAAAGGATTATATTATTATTTATATAAGGAGATTTAAAAAAAATTCATTCATTCGTTCTATTTCTAACAACATGGAGGTCGTTATGACAACCAATGCTGATGCCTGCCGACACCATGATTCCACCTCCACCAAAGAAATGTCTCTGTTGCATGATTCTCCCGTGTTGCACGTTCACGCCAGATCAGGGCACAACCATTGTCATGCTGCAGACTGAATCTTGACTCGTCACTGAAGAGAACCGTGGACCACTCTTCACGGGTCCAAGGAAGATGCATTTCAGCCCACCTTCTGCGAGTTCTGCGATGTTCAGCATACATACATACCTTTGGTCGCCAGACATATAGTCCACCGTGATGGAGTCGATTTCGCACGTGCTATTAGCGTCAAGTAGCGATCATCTCTTGACTCTTACAGTGGTGGCATGTGGACGGCCCTGTCCTGGTCTTCTTCGTACTGTGCCAGTCTCTCTGAAGCATTGCAGAGTCTGCTAATCACGCTTTCGAAGGTTCCAACCGCTGCTGCCAATGTCATCTGTCTTTGGCCACCTAGGACTCTCCATGCTTCAGAGCTGGAGCAGAAGCATTTTTAGAATTGCACTGAGCACAAAAGAAAGCAATGAATTAAGCTTCAGCATATGATTAAAGGTTTTTGTAGATTACAGAATTATTTTTTTTTTGGTTTTGGTGACTGTAAACATGCTGTTGCTTTTCTGATGTGGCTTCATCGAATGAGTGAAAAGCCAGCCTCAATATCCCATGAGTGCTTAGGAAAAACGAAAGCTTAAAGCGAATTGAAGTGAAATTTACATATACTTCTGACATGGGTTCCCAAAGATGTCATATAGTTTTTAATATGATTAAAAAAATAGGACTACCCAATGGGTAGTCCTATATCAGGAACACTATACAATATATTTTTTAATCATTTTGAGGTTAATAATATACTAAATTGGAACAAGTGTATGTTTGAATACATGAGATTTGCAGATGACATCTTGATGATATGGAAAGGATCAGCTAGACAGTTTAAATTTTTTTTCAATACAATTAATAACATAAGGAATGAAATGAAATTTAAGATGGAAGAGGAAGATAATGGACATATTTTTTTGGATTTAAAATTATATAACAAAAAACAATTTTATTGAGTATGAACAATATCAAAAACCATACCAAAGTGCTGTAATGTTACACTATAATTCCACACACAATTGGTCCACCAAAAAAGCAGTAATAATGAATGGCCTAAAAAGAATAACAAAAAACACTTTGGATGAAAATAAATGGTATGGGAAAAATAAAAGAATTCAAACAAAATCTGCACTTAAATGAGTATCCTACTAAATTAGTGGATAGAGTTTGTAGGGATTATTTTCAAAAGAAAATGAAAGAAAGTCCAAAAAAAGAAATCAAAAACATCATCCGAGTACCATATAATGTCAGAATTTCTAAACGGATAAATACGATTTGTAAATCAAGCGAGATTTCGATTGTGAGGGTGGCAAATAAGAGTTTAAGATCTTTAATATGGAAAAAAGAAGAGGAAATAGATAAATTAATGGATACTGCAGCGGTTATATATAAGCTAAAGTGTAGGACCTGTGATGGGGTCTATTTTGGAAACACGGGGAGGAAATTAGGTGAGCGGGTAAAGGAACACATAAGTGCTTTCCGCAATGTCCACCCAGAAGTTTCCGATTGGGCCTTTCACTGTAAAAAGTTAAATTATAACCCTGATCTGATTGTATAGATAATGTATAAAAATATTTATGAAAAAGAAACCAGGTTTATCTTAGAGACATGTATTATAAACAGTTTTAAATGTTTTAACGAACAAAAAGAAGTAGAAATTAGCCAAACACTATTAGATAAATTTAAAGTCAATTGTAAAAACTTGGAAAAATTTCAATAATTTCAATAATGAAAATAGCTTGTAAGCAAAATCTATTGTAAAAATATTTTCAATAATATGGAAGTTTTATAAGCAAATCAATTGTAAAAAAAAAGTTTTGCAATTATTATAAACAAAGTTGTTAACAATACATAAGTTGTATATATTCCCAAGAGTTTTCCTATATTGTTACCAGATTCTTTATTATATTTTACGAAGAGTTTTTTCCATGTATATAAGAAGGCCTGATTAAGCAGTTAAAAGAAATAAAAAACTGCGAAATATAGCATTGATAAGAAGAGGATGTACATATTGTATCATTTTTAGTAAAAACAACATTTGTAATAGCTTATTTGAGAACTGTTATTCAGAAACCATTAGATTTCCTTTTACTGTTGAATCTTGGTCATCAGTTTCATGAAAAAGAAAAAGATCTTTTCAGGATTTTCTTATTTACAATCCTCAAAAAACAACAAGAGACTGCCTATGAGGAAGAAGCCTCACATGTTCTTCCAACTGAATCATCATTGTGGGGAAGCTGAGATTTATCAGAATAACTGTTTCCAGGATATATGAGACAACTCACAGTAAAACAAATCATGGTTCACTGGTTCAGAAAATTCTACAGCCACATTCACAACGACACCAGCAATGTCATGAGGCTGTAAACCTAAAAATAAAAGTTCTATAAAAAGTATAGTAACTCATACAGGCAACAGGCATAGTTCTGAAACAGTATTTGCCATTATTTGGAGTATCACCAGATGCAGTTTTTAAAGACTGTGTAAATGAAATAGTTGGCTTCAATTACATGCACAGATACAATTCCAAAGGAGCATATATGATAAAAAAATATAAAAAAAAAAATGGGAATTTTCTGTGTTGCTGCATCAGTCTTTGAATCTTCACAAACTGTCAACATGGACAACAAATAATTTGAGGAAAAATTAACTAAAGATATTACACGAGAAGCAATGAAATTCTGGAAAGAGTTGTATTTCCTTATCTTTGATAACTCTAGTGATAACAGTAAAAGAATTTCTACCATTATCATTATGACAGGCCTCCCAGCAGTACACTGTAAAAATAAAGGACAGTTTAAGTATCTACATAAATTCTGCTCGGAGTAAAAAAAAAAATTGATGTTTAAGAAAAGGACATCCTTCATCTAACGGGCAACTGTATAAGGTCATAGAATTGACTTTCTAAAAAAAGTAAATTAAAACAATCAGCTCTAATTTTCAGTTGAAATTATAAATGAAAACTTAAACAAAAGTAATTTCATTCTAATTATATATATAGACATGAAAAAAGCGTTTGATAGTCTCCATCACAACATATTACTACAACAAGAACTAAGTAATATTGGTATAAGAGGCCCAATGCTCAAAATACAAAAGAACTATTTAAAAAAAAAAGAAAATTCAAAATTAAAATACAAAATAAAACAAGTAAAATATATAATTTAAAAAAAGGCGTACCACAGGGATCTAACTTAGGCCCAATACTATTTCTAATATACAGTCAGACCTCGATATAAGATCACTTTTTCTAAGTCCCGGCTCATTGAATAGGAATTCTATGATATGAAATATCGGATATATAGTCAGGTCTTAAATACCGTAATCGCATATAATGTCACTTTTGTCTGTGATTTCAGTGCCACACTGATTCAATTCCAAGAATTTTTCCGTGGGTACGATCTTTTTTCGGCATCATTTCTCTTTCTGACGGAAGGGACAGCTTTCCCACGCCTGGACGAGTGGGAAGGATATTCCTCTGTTCCCATCGCGTCACGAGTCCATCATTGTTCACCAGGAAGTCGAAGGAAAGGATCTCATTCCAACCGTTTCTGTGCTTGTGTTATGATGTCGACAAAAAGAAAAACGTTATCTCTATCTGAGAAAAAGAAAATCTTTGAAGATTTTGAAAACTCTAATGTATCAAAAGCTTGTTTTGCCAAAGAGCGTGGGATACCACGAACGACTCTCAACAATATTCTGTCCTCGCATACTGTTGCAGAAACATGTAATGGAAAGAGAAAAAGGAAGCGTTTATCACCGTATGAGAAAGTTGAAGAAGGCCTTCTCCAATGGATAAAATTTGCCAGAGCACATAATGTGCCTATATCGTGCTTAGTACTGAAAGAAAAAGCTCTACAAATAGCCGCCGAATTAGGAGAGAATGTTTTTATGGCGAGCAATGGATGGATACAGAGATTTAAATTAAGACATGACTTAAATTTAAAACGCTATGCGGTGAAGCCGATGATGTGGATGATAGCGTTTTAAGTGATTGGAAGAAATCCGTGTTAGATGACATTTTGAAGCGGTATGAACATTGCAAGATATTCAATGTTGATGAGTGTGGACTTTTTTTCTGGGTCTTTCCCGACAAAACTCTTACTTTCAAGAAAGAAAAATGTATAGAGGGGAAAAAAAAGTAAAGAAAGACTGACAATTTTTTAGGAGCTAATATGGATGGCTCTGAAAGACTGAAACCGCTAGTTATCGGAAAATTTCACAAGCCACATTGCTTTAAAAATGTCAAGTCTTTACCTTTGGATTACGATGTAAACAAAAAAGCATGGATGAATGCTAACATATTTGAGAAAACTATACGGCGTTTCAATAGATACTTTTTGAAAAATAAAAGAAAAGTTGTTTTCATCATAGGCAATTTCTTTTTTTTTTTTTTTTTTTTTAATGTTATGCCAGTTCTATTAGGTATACGTAAATGAAACTGTATACCTGTGTTACAAATGCTGATTATTTTAATCTACTTATTCAACATTAACATAAAAAAATTAAGTTTAAATTTACCGTTGATCACATCTGATATTAAGTTAGCTTTGATATTTTTAATTTTTTCAGAATTGTATGTATCCCAATTCAATTGCCTGAAGAGGTGATACATAACATTCCCATGTAATCTTTTACCAAAATTATTATTGACCTTAATTCTTTGAAAAATTCCTAACCAATTTTGTCTTGTATTAAAACTAGACACATAATTATTTCTTTCTTTTTTAACAAAATAGAAATTCATTATTATTATATTATAAATAAATTTTTCTTTAATATTTAAAATTTTATATTTCTCTCTAATGTATTGTTTTTCTAAATTGGATTTATCCTTAAAATGAAAATGTACATAATTAAAGATTTTCATGACAGTCTTATTAATGTTGTTTAATTGTTTGTTATCGATAGGAATCCAACAATCCAATCCGTAATTAAGAATCTACAAGGGATTTATATAAAATTAACTTTTGTTTGAAAGGAAACATACCTTTTATATGATAAAAAAATATGTTAATGGATAAGTTTTTTTAATTATGAAATTATAATGGATGTCCCAATGAAATTTATCGTCTAGATAAATACCCAAATATCTTTGACTCTCTACATTATCAATCCTATCACAATTACACATCTTATAACTAGTGTTAAAATTAGAATTCAGATTAGAGCAGTTGTTTTTTATGTAAGAAGAAACATAGTTCCGTATTAACTTTTTTATTTTTATTTCTGATTAACATTGTTTTACTCTTTTTGCAGTTAATATTCATTTTATTATTAAAAGACCATTTCATAACATTATTTAAGTCATTTTTCAAAGAATAATAAGCGTTATTTTGGTTTCTGTTACTCGACTTAAGCAAGACATCATCAGCATAAACATTGCCCTGCTCATATCAACATACCTCAGTGGAAATCAATTGAGCTTGTTTTCTTACCACCAAATGTTACCAGTGTTTTGCAACCTTAGTATCAGGGAGTCATTCAAAATCTGAAATTGAACTACAGAAAGCTCCTTCTGAAAGATTTGATTTCAGCAATTGATGAGAAAAATTTTTTTCACGTGTCTGTGTTAGATCAATTTTTTATATTTATAAAAGTTGGAGCTTGTTGTCAAACACATGCATTTCAAATTGCTTTCGACATGCTGGTTTTCAATTTTCTTCAAATAGTGTGGATGAAATAACAGATGAAGATGATGAAGACGATATTCCTTTAGCTGTGTTAATACAAGATCTCAGAAATAGTAGCTGTGCTTTAGAAGGGGAAAGTAAATACGTGAAAATTGAAGATGAAATTGCTACCACTTCTCAAGCTTCAATTTCTGAAATTGTTTCGCAAGTTTTAGATTCCGATGCAGCAGAAAGTGAGGATAACGACAGTGATGTTGAAAATGAAGCGGTGACACAAGCAGAAGCGCTCAGAGCATTAAATGTCGTAAGACATTTTTTTACGAGTCATGAGGGAGCTGAAGAACATTTTTAGAAATTACAAAACTTAAAAAACATTGTACAAAAGATGAAACCAAAATCACGACAGACCTGTATTATGGATTATTTTAAGTAATGTCAATTGTACATCAGTACTTTGCTTGAGCATACTAGTACTATTTCTAAAACCTTTATTCCGAATTAAAATTTTTAAAAATAATTTCTTTCTGATTCCTAATTTTAATTGTTCAACTAAATTAAAAAATTATAACGTAATAAACTGATATTTTTGTGCATATTAAATTTTACAAAGAATTATACTGTATTTATATAATGCTTATTTATTGACAAATGCATATGAATCGGTTATAAGGTTACCCCGCTTATAAGGTCACTTTCGCGAGATCCCATGGGGTGACCTTATATCGAGGTCCGACTGTATATTAATACAATCTTTAAAAATTCAAAAATTTTTGCTTATGCAGATGACTTACTATTAATAAACACAAACAAAAACTTTTTAATAGCACAAGAACAAATACAAAATGATTTTATAAGTATAATTAAATCGACACATGACTATAAATTAGCCATTAACAAAAACAAAACTAAATATATGATAATTAATTTAAAAAATAAAAAAATAAAACATTACGCCACAAATAAAATATCGTGAATTGAACTACCTACACAAAAAACCAGAAGATATGAAAAACTGCAACTGTGAAAATATAGAAATAATAAAATAATTATAAATATCTAGGTCTATTTATAAATAACAAATATACATGGCATACTCATTATATTCATATATTAAAAAGACTAAATTACTTATCATATTTATTTTATCATATCAAAGACATCTTTCCAGTAAAAACAAAAATTATATTATACAAATCATATATTGACTCAATAATAAATTACGGTATTGATAACTGGATCTATATAAATAAAAATGAAATGAAAAATATTAACAGAATCTTAAAAAAAAAATAATAAATTTAATTTTTCCTAACTTTAACAAACTGCAAATTGAACAACAAAATCAAATTTTAGTAAATAATAAAATATTATATATAATTCTTTGTTGAGGAAATAATTTAATTATACAGAATTATTATAAAATATGTTATAATATGCAAGAAGATAATACCCATGCAACAAGAAGAAATAGACTATATACAAAACAAGTCTTTGATAATCCAAAAAAATAACTTCGGACTAAGAATTAAAAACAGACTAATTAATAAAATATTTGATCAATTTTCAACAGAAATGAAAAAAACTGAAAAAACCTCAAAAAAAAAAAAATAATATATAGAGATATAATATTTGGAAAAATCATATGGGTCGACTAATTTGAAGAGACAAAAAAAAAATACTTTATAATTATTTACTTTGTGATATCAGCTTCTATCTTTATCTTAAATCTTTTTGAAATATTGTTACCGAACTTTTGAACAGGTTCAGTGGCGATGGGGAATAAAGTGCGACTGAGCAGGGCAATTAAAACCACAGAGACTTTATTTACAAATGTAAAATTCCAAATACAGATTACTCAATTAAAGGTTGATTACTTCGATTTGGCGCTAACTTCCTCGTGGCTGTCTGAGGGCAAGCGGTTCGTCTCGGGAACTCCATGGCAATAGGAGCGTTTACCATGGCTTGTGTTCAACCTCTCCTTAGCCATCTGGGTTCAAGCGGTCTTCTCACAATTCTCCCGCAATTGGATAGTCTTCTTCGGCTTAGAGCTGGGGATCTCTCCGTGGCCTATCAACCACTAAACAAAATCTAGTTCTCTCCAATTAGGGAAGTCTCTCTCCCCCTCTGGGTCGCTGCCTATCAACAGGAACCGAGGCACTCTTCTCTATCTCCGAACTAGGCGGAGAACCTCTGTGGCTGCTCGCCACACACCAACTGCCTTTGCAGCTCTCTGCACTCCATTATAAGCCTGAGCTCTGCCTCCCTTTCGCTCTGGATGAGTCTACTACAATCAGGGAGACCGGGTCGGACTGAACTACTCTACACAGGTGGAATGAAGTTAGTTGACTCCATTCTCTAGGGGGGGTCGGACAAATCTACAGGTAACAATATTATTATTGTTTTGTTTGTACTCTTAATTGAATATTATGTTAACATTTAAGTATATAGGACCTTTTTTGTAAATAATACCATTATAAATCTCAGCACCTACAACGCAGGCTTATAACCTAGTAGGACTGAATTGTAATATTTGATTAATGAATAAAAAAAAACAAAAAAAAAAAACAACAAAAACCTAAAATGTTGTTTAGTTTTTTTTTTTTTAGATATATTTTGGTGCACAAAACAAAATCACCAGCAGAACCATCATTAGACTAATCCAGATTACAAATACAGTTGCCCATGCCTTTTTGTCGATCCGCCATCGTATTTCACAAATTAAACTTGGGTATTTTAGACATATCTAAAGACAACATTTAAATTTGTAACATTTACATTTGTAAGTTTATAAAAAATAAACAAAGGCAAATTCCCATTACTCCTGGGTCAATTTGTTCTGGCATTTTCCAGTATTTTGGAATCGGCCTCAATAAGGGCTTTCACTTTTAAATATTGATCATAACGACGGAAAAATATTTTTATATATTTTTAAAATATGCTCAAATTCACTTCAGGTAAACCAGATTTCCGGATAAATGAGTTTTTAGTGCATTTAACTATTTTTTTTTTCAGTTTTATTTTCTGATTTGCTGTAATTTTTCTTTAATATACAGTAAAACCTCGTTAACTCGTCACCCGGATAAGTCGTCACTCCGTTTAAGTCGTCGTTTTCCTTTGGTCCCGACAAGGTCTCATACACAATAATGTAAAATAACCCTCCTTTACCCGTCACCAAATTTAATTCTACTCCGGATAACTCGTCACCCTCAAAAAGGGCCAAAAGCATCTTTCTTCTCCATTTTGCATGCCATCGTGCTGTCTTTTCAGCCCCGCCCCTTCACTTTAAGAAAGCCAAGCTTTTACGGGGAATTTTCGATCATGCCTGTCACTTCATTCCTTTCCTACCCCTTCGGGGGATTTGGGTTCTTGGAATCTCGCTGCTAATCATTCAAAGCACACTTCTCGCTGCGACTCTGTCAAGTGTAGACGTTTTTCTTGACAGCTCCTGAGTGTGACTTCATTTCATAGCGAGTAAGCCCCTCTATAAGGGCTATTTTTTCTCTTGCAATTTCATGGTTCAATTACATTTTTAACATGCCAGGGAAACGAAAACCTACCTCGTTATCTTTTAAAGAAAAAAAAAGACTTAGTTGCACTTTTTGAAAAATCAAATGTTTCAAAAACAGCTTTTGCCAAAGAACACCATATTCCCAGGACTACATTAAACGATATTCTTTCATCGAAACAAGTAATGGAAGAAGCTGACTGCAAAGACAAAAGAAAATGAGGAAATCGAAGTTTGACGACATCCAGGAGGTTTTAGTTCGATGGCTAAAACATGCAAGATCGCAAAATGTGCCTATTTCTGCCGTGATTCTCAAAGAAAAAGCCATGGAAATTGCTAAGGAATTGAACATTGAAGATTTCGGCTGCAGCAATGGTTGGCCGGAACGTTTCAAAGACAGACATTGCCTTTCTTTTAAAACGATTAAAATGTGATAGCTATAAAAAGTGCGTTTTTTGTTTATTATTATTTTCCACTCACTCATTTGCATGTATTGATCTTGGAAAATCTTGTTTTTCTCACCGAATCCTACAGCAATTCATGAAAATACTGTATTTCAGTATTTTTTTTTTTTTTCAAAATGCCCACTCCGCCTAAGTCGTCAAAAATGTTTGGTCCCTTGAGTGACGACTTAACGAGGTTTTACTGTAGTTTTTTTTTCCTGATTATGTTAATAATGTTAAATGGAAGAGTAATATACGATTACAAATAAATAAATAAATATTCTCTCCTTAATTTATTTTTTTATTAGAAATACTTTCATTTGTTAAATATAAAATAACACACACACACAGTATATGTGTGTATATCTGTTATTATACAGATATATTTATATATATATTTGTATATAAAATAATATAAGATGGGCAAAGAATGGGACCTCTAAATCTAAAGTTAAAAACAAGAAATACACAATAAAAGTAAAGGAAGGACTTTTAATGTGTTTAAAATAATGTAACTAAACTTTTTTTTTTAATCTTATCTTTTTTTCCTTTCCTATTCTAATAAACTTTTCATTTGACCTTTTATTGAGTATTAATAATATTAACAAAAGGTCAGGAGAAAAGTGCATAGGAAAAAAAACAAAATGAGATAAAAAAATAAATTAAGTTGCATATTATTTAGGCCTAGGTCTTATTTTATATTTAATAAACATAGTCTCCTTAAATTATTTTTTATTAGAAATATTATTTATTTAATTCTAATCATATATTACCTTTCCACCTAATACTCCTAATATAATCAGGAGGATAAAAAACCCTATTAAAGAAAAAAAGAGAGAAAATGGAGAAAAAATTAAAATAAAAAGAAGGAATTAAATAAATTAATAATAATAATAATAAAGAAGAAAAAATACTAGTCCCCATGCAGAACTGAAAGCACGATCCTTTCATCTCCAGACCAATACTTTTAACTCACTGCGACACAACAACACTTGTTTAGGAAACTAACAGAAGTTAATAAGCTAATACTTGAAACTCAATGAAAACAATATCAAATATCTTGAAAACGCTTTAGAGTTGGGTTCCTCAACCCATATATATTTTTGAAGTACTCCATGCATACTTTCATCTCATGAAAGGGCATTGATTTTCGCGCTGAACAGACCATATTGTCCTCTCCTTGTGAGGCAATTTTTTTTTATTGTAGTGTTCGATATTATTTAACCTGTATCACAGTTCTAATTAAACATAGTGTTATAAAATAAAACAAATATATAAATGCTTCTTGACATCTGTCTGATTACCACTGGGTTGTCTTCTCCATTAATTGTCGGCAGGGTTTTTAGAAAATCGTTCTTGAATTCAGCCTGGTCCTCGTTGGAATTCGTGATTGCGTTGTCTCCAGTCATGGTGTTTCCTTCAGCTATTGGTATCATTCAACCTGTCTAAAATACTTAATTAAATTCACTAGAAGTTATCAGCAGTTAACAGGGAAATCTTAAACAATAAAATTGTAGTCAAACAAGCTTGAAATAGCGAACGTTCTTTAACGTGTGGATTGAACACAAAGTGAAATTTCAAACACTCACATAACTTTACTACAGAAGGCAGATAAAAGAAAGGAATTAAATTAGACTACTCACTGTATGAAAGCCTTAATTTAACCTTTTCTTTCTACATTGATTCTTACATTTACAATAGTCTAAAAGATATACGCTACACTATTCTCTCCAGATCTAATCATAGCAATATCTTCTTCATTAGACATACCTCTTCAGCTTTCCAAATTGGCATCTCACCTCTCCAGTGTTTTTTCACGAAGTGCCCTTCACACCTTCCTAATTTCCCTCTCTAATACAATTTCCGTATTTTCGCATAAACTCTCAACTCACTGACCATCCCCAAACCACACCCACAAATTTACAAATCACAGCCACCTTCTGACGAGAAATTGAACTAATAAGACAAAGAAAATTATATTTAGGGTCAAGGTCAACGGTCACCCGATTGCCCAAATCCTAAACACATAATCACATCTGTCTTAACACATTTCCCTTTTTAGAATTCTAGATAAGAAAAGTATTAGGAAAAAAAACTTATTCCAAATTCTTAAACAAAATTATTAAAAGAACATTTACATTAATAAAATAATATTCTCCTTTGGAATATCACAATATATTTAATTATATTAGTAAAAATGTGCTTAGGCACATCACCATGTAATAAAATAAAAACAAATTAAATAAAAGTGTCCCAATAAAAAAAACACCACTGCTAAGTACACATATCAAAATAACTTATATACAATTTCTCAATCATTGAGACCTACGTGAAATATTAAAACAAAACAAACATTCCAACCAAAGGGTTTCACAATGGATTCGACTTTATTGTATCTGGCCATGAATGCCACAGGCAGCTGCTAAGCAATATCTTTAGCTGGAGATAACACAATCAACTACTGTGAATCACTACAATTTGAGGAAGGTTCTGAGTAAAAAGCTTACTAGCAAATGAAGAAGAAATGCCAAAGTCATGTATGAGAATCTGAAAGCAGTTATTTCAATCTTATGTTTTTGATAGTTAGAAGAGCAATGTCCTTACTACTGAGACAATGTATTGGATTTACGTAGTTAATGAATCTACAGTGAACAAATACTTTGCTGCGCTATTCCTAAATAAATATTTTGAGTTTTCATGAAAAACACTTCTGGTTTAATTATATTTTTGTTGGCTGTTATGAGGGGACAATGGGTGGATTTTGGAGTGAAACTGAATTTGCCTAGTTTTTGAAAGTCGTATTGATTGTTCTAGAACATAAGACATATTTGGATAAGAAGAATTATGAAGCTACAATGACAAATAATCATTCAATAATAATAAAAGAAAGCTATCAAAGAATAAAAATAAGGTAGTAGGATAGTTGTCCAGTGGGTTCATCAGTTATGAACATTTGGTGTTTTCCAATAAGACCATTGAAATTCTTTTCGATCTCATAAATCTGATATTTAAAGTTTCTACAAAAAAAGGAGATGCTTCTGTGTTTTTACAAACAACACATACGACAGTGAGTCATCATCATATCGTATTGATAACAGCTTATATTCTATCTGTAAGAACTATTGCTTTAGAAGTACCAAGGGTCAGGTCTTCTTCAGAGACCATAGCAGGGCAATCGGGGCATGAGAGCAGGTTCATCATTGTTTCTTCTTTACCGCAAGAGCAAGTGCAGAGGACCCTCATTACAGCACTGCTCGCTATACCGCGCACTCGGTTATAGCGCGGGTGATAAGTTTATACAGATCAGTGCGGCGTTACTGAGTATCTCATTTTATACAGGTCCCTGCGGCGTTGTCAGAATATGACTGATGAAGTGATTATCGAATCCATTTCCGGTGACGAAGATTGTCAAGAAGAAACAGAAGATGATGATGAAAGTGTCAGTGCTGATATACCGCCAACAACCAAAGAAGCAATAAC
Organism: Thereuonema tuberculata; assembly: GCA_023159025.1. Lineage (NCBI taxonomy): Eukaryota > Metazoa > Arthropoda > Chilopoda > Scutigeromorpha > Scutigeridae > Thereuonema > Thereuonema tuberculata. The sequence goes on from JAFIDM010000927.1 coordinate 21,902, forward strand.
AGCCATGGAAACTGTTATAAAATAGGCTGAATCACAAGAAAATATTATCAGTGTCAGATTGTTGCAATTAGAATCTTTCAAAAGGGAAATGATACAGAAGTTTTCAAAATTACTCACTTTTTTAAGTGATGTTTTGTAATTGAAATGATGTCGAATACATAGATTTTAGTCAAGTTATAAATAGTGTTTGTTTTTACATATTTTCAAGCGTACCTTATGTACGTAAATAATAGTTATATGTACTTATTAAGATGTACAACTACGTTATGTAAATTTTAATAAAACACTTAATAAATACTGTAAATTGGTTTTTATTTGCCACCGCGTCGCTCGGTATAACGCGGATCACCTTATAACGCGAGTGTTGCTTCCCGCCCGGCATGCGCATTATATCGGAGGTCCACTGTACATCTTGAGGGTCAAATCAAGGTAACCCCAATTACGAAGGTTATATTTGCAGTTGCCAACCCCAGCTCGTAATCTGTTAAGAGACCTCCACGTAGGCCAGAGTAGCTCATGGCTTGGAAGTAAAGTCTCTCCTGGTTTAATTAGATCCACTGGAAATTGACATTTATCCATCCATAGGTCTAGTCTCTCACGATCAGCCCGTTGCTGAAGGGGAATACTTGCTTGTAGAAAGCGTTTGCGTGAGTGAAGAGAGTAAAATATCTGTTGTGCAAGGGAGTGGTTAGACAGTCAGATTCTATAGAAATTCCAGAAATTACTACAAGTTGTTTATGTCTTTTCTAAGTTTCATCTATGTTGATCCATCTTTTATTTTGTGATTTCGGAGCTGTATGTGACCCCTTGATATTGCCAAATGAACAAGAACATGCCTTGTCCTTCCAGTCTGGACCATCCTATTGTAAAAAACACAATTCAAGTAAAATATCAATGTTCTACCATGAATTTTGGTATAACTTATGAAGAAAGTTGAAACTGTTGAAGACAATTGGAACTATTAAACCATTGCTTACGCAGGTATATTTTATAGACTTCAAAAAATACGAAGATTTCAAATTTACTTTTCAAGAGAAGTTCAAGTTCACATATTTTACAGGAAATCATGATTCTTCAGGGAAATGGGGGCTATTTACAAAATAGAATGCATGATTTGTGATGCGTTCTATCTTGGAGAAACCAAAAGAACAATAAAAGAACGGGCATTGGAACATAATTCATACATAAAAAACAAATTAGAGGAGAAATCTGAATTTGCTGAACATCGTATGAATAAAAATCATTGTGTACAAAATGAAATCAAAATTTTATATATTGAAAAAGATTGTAAAACGAGGAAGACTATGGAAAGTCTACTAATTAGAAATACCAAAAAGATGAATATAAATAGAAATGAAGGTGTTAATGTAAACAAATTTATTGTGGAAATGGCCAAAGAGTTTAACAATGTATGTATTTCAAATTGTAAAAATAAGGTGAAAATTGAAGAATTAGGAGAATAACATTTGTAAGTATTGTTGTAACAATACTATTTCATGAATGTCTCACATATGTATCGTTTTCCTCTACTTGTTTGTAACGTATTGTTGTTGTTTTTCGGCTTTGAAAAAGAAAAGAAGACATGTCTTTTCGAAAATTAAGAGATATTTATTTTAATAAATGTATTGTTTTCTACATTTATTTTTGTTTTATTTTGAAGATTTGAAGACTTTTCAATGTTTTATTTATTTTAGTTCATGAGGGAACTTTGTATTTGCTTATATTTCAAAAATTAATATTATAAGAAAGAAACTCTATTATAAAGTGAGCATTTGACTATTTAAACACATACTGCATTGTGGTTAAGCATTACTTATTCAATATTCTCTTTAGAATATACAAAAATAGGGAAGTTAGCAATAATGTATAGATATTTCGGTGAAACCATAACGGTTAGGATAAAACGGCTACGACGACCGAGCCACATATCCTTCCAAACACTGCGATTGACTTGTACCCTCTTCTCCGTTTTAGCCCAATGTTGTTACAGGAAACTGTAACAACTGTTTTGAGACACATTATTTTCATTTTAATGTAGATTTTAATATATTCGTAATTATTTGCTTGCCTGGAGTTATTTTAATGAATTAAATATTAAAAGTATACAGGTTACTACACAGGACCTAGTAAACCTTTTTAATCTATTTAAAAGAATAACAGTTTTAGAACTTTTAAAAATTTATGAGTGAAAAACATTAAAAATTCTAAGTTAAAAATAAGCAATACAGGTTCTTAATCGAACTATTTTATTTTTCATTAATAACCCCTTCATAAAATTAATCCTATAATTATTACATCTACAGATTTTGACTTTTCGGCCTTTCTTCCATTCTCCTGACTTCAGTTTCAATTTATATAAATGACAAAAATCAATTAAAATCTAACAACTAAAATCTAACTCATTTAACAACTTTCATATTCAAATGAATGTAATCACGACCAAGCAAAGTATAAAATAAAAAGAATAGAAATTAAAAGTTCTAATGAAGGATATGAAAATTAATTAAATATAACAATAAATGCATAAATAAACACTAGCAGATATTCACCCAAACATGAATTAGTGAATTAAACTTTTTTGGCAATCCAAATTCAAATAGATATGGCCGAGTCTTCTGCAATGTACATTGCAGCAGTCAAAAACACCGGAA
>JAFIDM010000928.1:0-24548 GCA_023159025.1 Thereuonema tuberculata
GGGTAGAATAGGACTTTTTTTCTTTCTTTTAAATAAATTACCGCCGTGCCGGCATATCCTAGTGGTCAAGGCCACGGCCTTTCCCGAGGCAGATGAACGTGGGTGCGAATCTCGGCGTGGGGCTTGGATGTTGCTTCTTTTTTTTTCTGTAGCGTTTGTTTCCCTTTCGACTAACAAGCAGAGGAATGGCTGCACTATTTATACCAACATCTTTCATGGACAGGATCCATGGAAGCCTCAACCCGGATAAGAATTACTATCAAGAAATTGTATTTTTAAGGTAACTCTAAATACACTGTGAGTTTAATTAAAATATACTTTATTCAGTCAATTACACACAGGACCAATGGGCAAAGTCACATTTTCGGAAACTACTTACATGGTAGAAAGAAGTACAGTTAGTTCAAAAAGTTTCCACCAGGGGAAAACAGTTTGGCAAACAAGAAAACTCCAAATGTATATATAATTCCGATGGGCAAAACTAAAAGCAACCTCTTCGAGTTTAGCAAAGATTTCAATCAATCATTTGCGATTTTGAAATTTAGAAAGTATAGAATAAAAGAATATAATTAACTTATATTAGAAAAACATATAAAGCCGGACAGTGATTTGGGATTTGAAAACGCCAATATCAAAAAACAAATCACTGTTTCTACGGAGACATAATCTAATTACCTCCACGTCTTCAGCGGCAAAATTTGGAAACAATTTAGAAACCTAAAACGCAATATAGTATAAAGACTTTGCTCTTTTTTAAAAATTAAAAACCAACTACTTAAAACTACTTAAAGTTTAAAATTTAATATTAAAAAATTATCACTATTGTAAGTAAAATACCTTAATCTAAAAGCGAAGTAATAAAGAAGACCGATTTCTTTATTACTTATTGAATAAATCTAATTTTATTTCACAAAAATTAAAGATTAAAAATTATCTACATCTAAAAGCAAAAAATATTAAATAATAAATTTAAAATTTAAACATATATATATATATATATATATATATATATATAAGGTATATGGCCCAAATATCGCCCAGGTTTCTAATACCGCCCAGGGATAGTGATGCTATCACACGGGAACCGATGGAAACAATTTGCCATTCCTTCCATTAGCACGCTGTGTTCGTTTGGTGGTGTTAGTTCAACCCGTTTATTTTTTATGAATTCTTGAAGGTTTTTCGTTCTGGTATGTTATGAACCTACTGTTTCTTTTAGTGCTGCAGCTTATGAATTATTCATGCCATCGCAACCATCTATATCGTGAAGTAGTGAAAGAAATAACCTATCTGTTGATAGTGTCTGTAACTTGTTAGAGGTAGCCGGTTTGTCTGTAGCGTCCCCCAAATTGACAAGCTAGAGAGTGCCCAATATCGCCCACCTCGTTGTTCCATATATCGCCCACTGTGCGATAGTTTATTTTGGTTTATTACAGATGTCTCAACGTAAGACATGGGACAGAGAAGTTGTCACAGCTGTAAAAAATAAAAAAATGGGCCTTCTGAAAGCTGTCCCAGTCTTGCGAGTGGGTCACCATTCACAATTGCTCTAATGAATTCTCTCAGCAAAAGGAAACTAAGTCCTAAAGGGCTGAACTTAGACGATCCAAAGCAAAAGAAGCTCGCAACACCCATAAAGAATTGCGAAAAGATTAAGAAAAAAACAAAAAAATGCAAAGAAGTGCAAAAAAACAAAGTATTTAATGGTGTGGGCGATATTTGGAACACTTTCACAAAATTCAAAATATGAGGTTTGCCTGAACAAAAATTGAGGAAAAATACAAAATAATAGTTATATCTTTAATTGGTTCAGGAACATGTGCATGAAGGTTCATATGATATATTGTAATTGTTTGCAAGCAACAGAGACGATAAATGACAAGAATATGGGCAGGTTTTCTTAGATGGGCGATATTTGGGCCATATACCTTATATATATGTTATCTGTTTTTTATTTATTTATTTATTTATTTATTTATTTATTCATTGTTGATATATTTTTTGGTATTGTAAATAAATTTAAATACTAAGTATATTTAAATACTTAAAAAAACTAGAAATAAATTTGTAATACTTAAATTTAAATACTAACAATAATATTACTAACTAAATAAAAAGAGCAAAGTCTTAGAATATTGCGTTTTTGTTTTTCGAAATTTTAATTTTCACTTATGCCGCTGATGACGTGAAGATAAATTGGCCGTATCTTCACAGAAACAGTGATATGGTTTTTGTATTGGCATTTTACAAATTCCACATCACTGTCTGGCTTTATATATACTATAACGCCGACAACGAGAAAAGATAACCCGTCTGCAATTGTTACCTATTTTATACGTTGCTAGTAGCGCAGCAGAAACGTGCGATATAACCGACATTAACAATCATTGGTCTAGCAATTTTAATCATTTGCATATGTGGTATAATTGAATGTTCATACGTAATTTCGGGATGATCAGATTATTGTTTAGGGGTGCTTAGGTTTTTTTGCAACAGAGTGTATATATACAGGGTGTACCTGAAATGTGCAGCCAAACTTAAAGGTTATATTCAATCATGCAAAACAACCAATAAATGTCATATAAACATGGGTCTGGAAAAGCTTTGTTTCGAAGATATGAATGAAGGAATAATACAGATGTGTTGACCGTACAGAAAGTGCTAGAAAATGTCCTCCACCGGCCGCAATGCATGGAACACAACGTCGTTCTATCGACTGCGGAACACGGTAGGTGCACGTCAAATTGTGTTGCACCCATCCACTATGCGATCATGCAGTTCGTGGGCGTCATGAACCGGTGGGGTGTTCACTAATGCTCTAAGATAATCCCATACGAAAAGGTCCAGAGGTTTTAAATCCGGGGAACGAGCAGGCCATGTCACAATTACTGAGGAGCAATTTAATGACTACGATATGACGTAAAGGAAAGTACTTCTGTATTGTTGCATCGATCATATCTTGGAAATAATTTATTTCCAGACCCATGTTAATTCGTTGTTTTGCATGATTGAATAGAACCTTTAAGTTTGGCAGCACAGATACAGGTACACCCTATATATACATTATAAAACATATCTTTTAAAACTAACATTGCAAAATTGAAACATTAAAAACTCGTACTCACTTATTTTAGGTCCAATGACTTGAAGTACATCGTGATACTTGGCTGCTCCAGTAGTCGTCATTCCAATGATGTCACTAGCTTTCATTAATAACAAATCCTCTCCTTTGATCACTTCCCGAAAACGGTTACATTCCTTGTCAAACTGACTCTGAAGGATCTTCAGTTTTTCTTCCAACATATACGATTTCAGTTGTCTCCACTTTCTGTACAACTGCCACCTCTTATCCAGATTTAACGACCACACATTCCTTATTTGGAAAACGTTCAAATCGTCCATTACGTCATCTTTATTCAGTTCTCTTCGAAACAAAAACTTCCTCAATTCCTTCATCATTGCAGTAATATTGGGAGATTTGCAGTCCAACATCTCTGGATTATCATAATCCTTCAGAGTCAAAGCAAATCCCAAATCTTCATGACCCAACTCCAAATAATCTCTGTGCTCCAGTTCTTCTTCTTCCATTCTGTCCTCATCCAATTCACGTCTGTCTTCATCTATTCCGATATCCTCATCTTCGTCACTTGAATGATCCCAACTCACTATCTCCCCATCTTCTGTTTCTTCTGGCTTCATCAGCATGGACTCTACGCCCCCGTAGAGGTAAAAGAACTCTTTCCTTTCATTCTCTGATAACAAATCGTCGTAGAGCAACCCTAACCACGTGGCAATAAGGGAAAATGAACAACCCTCGACTTCTTTCGGTTCAATTCCGTAATAATTTCGGAAGCTAAACCTTAAAGATGCTACAAGTCTATTGTGAGGAGCAGGAAGGTCTTTAAGATGCTCTTCGCTTATTAGGTTCTTCCTCATCATCTTTACCTTCTGTACCAAAACCCCAATGCGCAAACGCAGTTTCGCGATAGATTTCCTAATACCTTTGACATTAAAATGGACAATCTTGGAACGGCGATGATCAGATCTCATCTGGTTGCGAATTCGGCTTAAATTATATGGATCTAGCGCAGATAGCTTTGATTGCCCTCCTACGCGAAGAAGGTTTTTAGTGAACATCAATATACCTTCAAGAAACTGATCGAGGGCATGGTTTGTGTAACACAGCACCAGGATTGGTGCTTTTTCTGAACTATTCCAGGCACTTTTATTTGCTAGTAGAACAGAAACGATTTTCAAACCAACGTAGGTTTTTCCCGTTCCAGGAGGACCTTGGATCAGAGACAGTTCCGATGTGAGAGCAAAGTGGACAGCGCGCAACTGTGAGTCATCCAAACGCAAGTCTTCGGCAGGCGGCCAAGAATTGATATCAAAAACATTCACTGCGCAATGGGGATCTGAAAATATAGTGGTAATAGTTGAAAAATCGAACTTATCGTTCTCCAACAAATATTGCGGAGGATTTGGGGTTTTCTCAAGATTTATAATGTACTTCTTAAATGGCAAGTCATCAAGCTTAATATTCTGCAGTGCCTTCTGAGTGTATCTATATGCTTCGAAATACGCTTCCGATTCAATCATGACATAGTCCTTCCTCTTGTGATCAATATTCAACTTTGATTCCTCTTCTGGTGTGTTTTCTTCAAAACGCACAACGATTCTTCCTCTTTTCAAGTCCGAAACATTGCTATCAACGACGGTTGCAAAAAGCATAGTCTGAAACTTATCGTTGGAGAGACACAAGAAAGAACCGTAAATAAGACTTTGCGAACTTGCCCATTTCATTCTCCTAAAAGGCTCCGCATCAAACTCAATTATATTGACTAATCCCTGGCTTAACTGGCCTAACAGTTTTTGAGAGTGAATCTTAACTTTGTTATAAATTCTCACATCGTTGCATTTTATTGATGTTTGCCGAGCGTTCAACTGACTCAGATATTCTGTTATTCCAGTTCTAAGAGGGGAAACAAAATCTTCTCTCAAGAGACGGAACTGCCTGTCTAAGTAATCTTCTACATCCCTGTTGGCACCGTCTATGATATTCGGTCTCAGGACAGGATGCAACTTTGCTAGCAGTTCAGAAGCCCTAGGAATGATTGACATTTCCCTGAAGCAATCCAGAGGTGGTAGCAGACAGCTTTCATTGTTCTTTTCAGTACTTCCACTGTATGGGACTTCTGTGACAAGAAGACTGTTTGCTTTAGCTTCAAACATTGTTAAAGACTTAATTCCGTTCTTGTCTTTTATAATTCCCTTTATTTGCAACACTTGAAAAGTTCCCAAGAACTGCGTCACTAGAGGCAGTAACTGGACAGCAGCAGCCAAAGGAAGACGAGACAAGTAGCAATCCATTACACCACTTAAAGACAAGCAAATTTTGTCTGCATTACAATCAATTTCTGCTCCTCTTCGAAGCTCCGAAACTAGGTATAAAACATGTTTGGAGAAAAAGTCTTTTTTTAGGAAAAGCCTCATTAAATTTAGTTGATTTTCCATATGAATTTCGTTCTTTAAGATAGAAGCTACTATCATTAACAATAGTGCTGTCATATTTGGAGACAGATAGGGAAGGGACAAGAGTTCTTCTAGACCATTAAATGGATCAATTAGAATCAAAATCTGTTCACTAACATTTTTTTGTGAAATCCTTTTCAAAGCGTAATATCCCAATGTTGATTTATTCTTTTTGGTTCCGCAATCGAAATTTCCAGAAGAATCCGACTCTTCTCTTGGGGAAGTGCTCTTCATAGCTTTTCTAGGTTTTTCATTAGTTCTTTCAAAATAACCGAAATCTTCATTAGAATCACTCCATTTTCGTTTATAAGACTTTTTGCTGAATGTGGGCGTTGCATTTCTTCTATTTTCTGAGTAAGTTCTTTCACTACTGTATCTGAAATCCCCACTTTTTTTACTTTCTGAATGTACACGATCTCTAATATACTTCCGCGTTGGTGATTCAATAGTCGAGTATCCTCTTAAGGTGTCCATACCAGTAATTCTATTATCTGTGTTGCTTCTTCCGTTATTGTATCTTACATCCTCCGTATTCATGTTCTGCTGAGACTTAAAATACTTTGCAGGTGATGGGTTACTTGTAGATAACTGTTGACTTGATTCATAACTCCCAGTAAACCTATTATCTGATTCGTGTCTTGTAGGACGTCTTGTATCATCTCTATTCTTGCTTTGCTGAATTATTACAGATCTCAAGCGCTTTGGAGCTGATTCGCTTGTTTCATCATCACTTACAGACCACCTGCTGTCTGTTTGACTACATGTTTTCTTCTCTGTATTTCTGCTGTGTGGTATTGACAAAGATCTAAAACACTTTGGAGATGATGAATCATTTGTTGACAACATTTTGGCTCTTGGATATCCTGAAAAAAGAAAAAAAATATGGAGTTTGAGTTCCTAAACGAATAATGAGTTTTTAGGAGAAAATAGACTTTGTTTACATAACTTTCCCCTTATTTATAAAAAAAAATGCAATGTTACTGGGGTTGCTATGGACCCATCTATTCGGACCTAAATAAAACAATTAAAGATGTTACTTTAATTATCATCCTGAAATGACCCTCAGGGCCCAAAAAGTCTTATGGCTACATAAACTAAAAGAATCTTTATGATACAAAGCATAGCTAAACCTAAACCTTTTATTGAAAGACCATTAACGTCTTAAACTGAAGGCCTCCATTTGGTTACTGATTGTCCGGAACTTCAATGTTGCAACCGCCTTTCTTGAAGATACCTTAACTTTTCAATGCCATTATCATTTTATTTCAGGATTTTTAGCGACCCATTTGGGAGCTATTAAGTTTGTCCTTCCCAAACAACACCCGAACGGAAGGTCGGATCGGCAAACGGACTTCACCATCTTGTTCAGAAGTCCAAACCACCGTCGGAATTGCGTTTTTATTTCTGCCTATCCGGAAAAATGCGGACTGAGTCGACTGTTTGTTCGCAAGTTTGAGAATTTTCTGCTCGACAACTATTGATCCGATCGAATTATTTTGGATATGCTTTAGTTTATAGTCTGTCAAATGAGAGAAGAACCACCAATCAGAGAGAAGTACTACTCGGTTAATGTGTCTGGAACAGTTCATAAGCCCCGCCCTCCCTCTTGAGACTTGTTAAATATGGCGTCAGCTGTGGATTCTCGGTTGCAATCGGAAACTAAACATCAACATACAATACATGGCGTTTCTTACAAAACAATCCACAACGAAGCAAGACAGATTATAAACAATGTGTACGTGCACTTCAAGACTTCTGTAGGTGAAGAAAATAAGACAAAACTCTCGAAAGCTATTGTTGATGCAGCCGGTGTAGGAATTTCAACTACCGGAGGCCAGTTAAATGATAATTGTTTATTTCATTCAGAATAAACAGTTCTTTTCATAACTTCACTTCAATGCATTGAGCTCGTAAAACATCCTAAGTAATAAATTAAAAATTTCGTTTAATATAAAGAATCAAAAATTAAAAACAAAAAAGTATTGATAAATAAAGTCATTTGGAAAATAAAACGGAAGCGCGATGCCCTCTAGGTAACAGCAGGGAAACTAAAGGCGAAGAAACTAGACGCATGCAATCGCTAAGCAAAATACGAATTTTGTTCGCCATTTTTCTTGGAAAATGGGCATGGTCCGTTTTTCTCTCATTTGACGGACTATAGTGTCTACTATACAATCTATATTTTTATTCGACCGTATCTATAACAGTTTGCGGACACAGTCGGCTGTCTTCGAATTTTTCCGGATAGGCAGAAATAAAAACAAAATCTTTGTATAGTAGACATTCTAAACTAATGTCCAAATTTCAAGTCGATGGAGTCAGTAGTTGTTCAGGAAAAAAAAAATCCCAAACTTAACCTTTTTCCGTTGGACAGTCATCTGACAGAAGCGCTCCTGGTGGCGAATTGAAGAACTCGGAGTCCAATTAATTTTTATCTGTCAATGAAAAATTACTGACTAAAAACTGATTTTCACGAAGGGACGTCATCTTTTCCTTACGTTTTCTTGGTAGCTTCCAGAAAAAAAAAAACAAATTATTAACCAAAATCACAATTGAATTCCGTCCTGAATATTTGAAGCGGCGGGCTGTTGCAATCTCGAAAACATATCGTCGTTCGTCGAGATTTAACGAGAAATACCGAAATCGAAAACAAATACAAAAAGTAGTATTCAAAAGATTTTTTTTCTTTAAAAAAAAAAGAAAATATTTTCTCTTGTATTTAAAAACATTCTTTCGCCTATTCGATGCGTAAAATTGCCAAGCGTAAATTTTCCGTCTGATTAGGTAAAGTTTAGGATTTAATGGGTCACTCTTAATGTTATGATTTATTAATGATTGTAGTCCAATAACGAATGGAATAATAATAAAAAAATGCTTGTTAACAAATACAGCATTATAGCGTTTGAACATACATGTCTATGATTCTGCAAATTTGTTATAAAAAAATTAATGAACAGGATACAAAATAAATTTTGATTAAGCTAAGAAAAACTAAGGAAATATCTACATTCGCACGTTCGTTTCGATAAAAAAAAAAAATCATATAATTATCTATTATCCAAATATTTTTATTGGATTTCTGTCAATAAAGAATTTCAATTTTTTTTTTTTTTGCATTTTTCAAAGCAAATTTGTTTAAAAGTTTATTAAAACACTTTTTTTTTTAAGATTTTGTTAATGAAAACAATAAGATTGTTTTAAAAATATTGCTTGTTATTTGTTTATTTTAAAACTACACGTCATCTTCAAAGAACTTGAAGATGACTTAACTCAAGATCTTGTTAAAAAAGAAAAAATACAAACTGTGTCCGTTTTTCTTTTTAGGCTTCTGATGGGAAGCCTACTAATCCAGTTTGTCCGTCTGTCTTGGAACAAGTATCCCACAACGCAACGCTTAACAATTGAGCCTTTTGCATTCGCAACAATCACATCTACAATACAGCTCAGCAACAATCACAACAATCATAATAATCATAATAATTCCACCTTTGGCATTCGCAGCAATCACATTTATAATAACAAGGAAATTAAAGGAATAATGCAACAGAAATGACGTATCAGATGCCGTTGCGAAGCACTGTGATTGGTTTCCTAATCACTTTCGCTACCTTGTTTTTTTCTTAAATATCCTCTGAAAAGTAAATTAATTAAAACCTCACATATTTACTTAAGAGTTATCTGAATCCAATTAATTTTAATCACACTTAAGCTCGCGCATATTTTAAGAGGATTGATAAGCGTATTAATATCCTTTGTATGTAAACATGATAGAAATCCTTTGTTCCGTTTCTAATGTTTCTCTCTGGGAGATTTTTTTGTCTCGACAATGACTCACACAGGAAAAAAAAATATTCAAATACAAAAGTCAGATCGTCTCTTATCCGTAAATGTTCTTACCAAGTTTCAGGAAGATTCATCAGCGGATTAAAAGATATGAGGTGAGAGATGCACACACTTTGAGAAATGAGACAAACTGGTCTTTATTTCTAGGATGGTAGGCTGAAAACGACAGAATAGATATATTCAGCAGACGAAAAACAGGTACACGTCAGAATTCTTTATATTTTTTTTTAAGTAGATATACATCCCAGCGTTGTCTCAATAAAAATTCAATAAACAGCCATTTTTCTTTTCCAGTTTCATTTAATCCATGCTTCTTCATTGCTGTACTACCCCTCATCAATCGGCAAACGTACACTTACAGAATAAATGCTATTACCAAACAACGTCTACGTTTTATTAATGACTAGCTAAAATATCCGTTCTTCATACTGGTTACAAAAAGCAGATGTCCTGATGTGGATGAGAAAGAAATTGTAATTGTGAGATCACTTTCAAGTTCGTACAAAAATTACGTGATAGGTACAAAGTTATATTATCGAACTCGGAGAATATAAGACCTTCTGCCCCTTTCTCCACAACCCTCTCAAATCAAACCTTCCTCAGTTCAATCACATGATGAGTACAAATTAATGTTATATTCTTATTGTGCAACACGAAATACTCCTTCGTTCAATAATACCTACCCTACCCTCCTCGTTTACACCCCACGTAGAGCTCGATATCAAGAAAGCATCTTTTCAATTTTGACAAAACAGTCATGACAACTTTCGTGTTTTCACCTCAAGCGGTTTTGGACACACCCAAACTCTTCCAAAAAAAAAAACAAAAAAAAAAAAAAAAAGGTTGCTTGTCCCAGTTAACTATGCAAAATCTGGTTGACATCAGTCGAAGGGTGTAAAATTGTATAGAGAACATACATACAAACTTTGACATACCTGTTACAATATAAGATGGAAGATATATATTTAAACAATGGCGAAGGCAACGTATGGACTGGTTTCAGATCAATCCTCTTCCCTTCAAATCTAAAGTAAATTGAAAATAATACTGAATTAGAAATAAATAATCTAGCGATTAAAATTTAAAATTCCTTAAATATTAAAAAATATTGTAATGTTTTGTATATAAAAAATATGCATAATGTTTTACAGAAATTTTATATAAATAGTGCTTGTCCAATTTTTTTTCCTTCTTTTTTTTGTGGGTGTAGTATTCCTGTGATTTAAACTCAGGCCTCCGGACTATAGTAGTTTGTCCACGATTGTTATTCCTCCTGACAGATCTTAGGTCTCACCAGCCCTCTATAAAATAGGTAGCGGATTTTTTAATTGATTAAAGGAGGGCGAAACTAATCCCATTGGTCGAGGTTGAAGTCTAAACCTTTCGCGCACCCAAGAGCCTGCATGGCTTGTAGTTTATTATCTTCTTTTTTTTTTTTTTGCCATAGGTTTTTTTTGCTTTTTTTTTCAGAGCTGATCTAAAAATATTCATCAGCCGCCCTAGATGGTCGCACAGTGTCCTTATAATCAGGTTACTGATTAAAAAATCAACTTTTTTTTTGTTCCGTCCTTGATCAGCTATACAGACTTAACCCTAACTTAGGTTACCTTATGTTCTAGACTTATAACTCAAAAATGTCCGCAAGTCTAAGCGCTGCCTTTTTTTTCCACTTATCAATATATGTATTGCACTTCCATTCGTTATACATGTATATAAGTGACGTCAACGAAACATTTATAACTGAAAATACAGTTATTTTGCAAGAAGAGTACAGGTAACCCCCGAAGAACACTATTAATTGGTTCCGTGTTCTTTGAAACCGTGTTGTTCGAGACTACAAAAAAAGAGATTCCGTTTCAAGTGTAAAAATAAAAAAAAAAATATTACGTTTAAAATTTTTTTTTTGTTAAATATAAAACTAAAAATTTTTATTTTAAAAAAAATTAAAATACTTACTAATAAAGAAAAAATTATTTATAAAATAATTATGAATAACATTTATAATGTCAATAGGGAAAAAAATAATCAAAATAATGAAAAAATAACTAGATACTATAAGTTTATTAAAGATAATATAAGATATAGCAGAGTATGTAATATTTATTTAATAGTAACGCACACACACACAGACACCTTTAAATATATTCCAATAATTTATTGAAAATATAAATTGGCTTAAATTTGACTGTTAAATAATGACACTGCCATGGAGTCTTTTATTCCATGAGTTATTAATAATTAATAAGTCAATAAAGTTCTATGAGTCTATAGTTTCAAAGTTCTACACAGATGAACTGTTCTATTAATAATGGTTTTATAACACCTTATGCTATCCAGTTATCGATCCATAATTGATCAACGAATAATAATGTCATGTCAATAAAATAAAAGTAATTCCATACTTGAACTTAGATAAACTACTGAAGCACAAAGTTATTGACACAATTAATCATGTTTTACTAAATCATAGTCTTCATCAATGTCACCCATATTTGATATGAATTTCATTTAATTCATTTAAATACACTTCCTTCGGTAAGCAAAATTATTTAATCCGAAAGTTTATAAATGAATGCACTAAAATAGTTTATTCCCTCTGATTTCTCACATATAATACATATTTAAAAATCGTGAATTGTGATGCCTTGAAAATAATTTAGTTCTAATTCACTTCCTTGTTTAATAAACTTGTTCGAAATAATCAATTTCGAAATCACTTCTCAGTTTTATATATAGTTCCCACCTTGATAATAAAGCTCTTTATTATTCGATGGAATATCTGCTGCATTTCCTTGATTCACCATTCCCACTAATAGTAAAGGAAATTCTACTTACAAATTGAAGTTCACATTCGAATCTCAGTAATGGCGGCTCTGTTATACTGTCCTGCGTTCTCCATTTCATTTCGCCGATTTAAATTCCGCTCCATTTGTACCGGCTTTTCATTTGATGCCCTCTCCCGTGATGCACTGTGATCTCTCGGGTTGGCAAATAATATTGGCTGAAAGTATTCCACAGTTTGTGTGGAAAATCGATTTCAACAGGAACATTTTAAGTCACACAACTCACTGCCATTTTTTATTTCACAGCACATCGACACTGCGCATCTACTTTTATAGCATTAATAGATGACGTCAGAATTAATTAAAATGTTTTATATTTTTTTTTAAATTTAATTTCTTCACTTTCAAACAATATTAGATTATGTTCAAGCACATTTCAATAATAATTCAGATAATAATATTTAGTTAAGTTCTACAGATACAAAGAGTTAAAAATCTTTCAAATCAATAAATTGAAGAATAATTTTGGTTTAAGATTGGAAAACTATAGGTTAATTTCATTGGTGACAGACATGACATCAGACATGCAATGTAGCACATTTCATATAGCAAATATTATTTGAAGAATTATTTTTTTTTTTTACAAAAGTGTCTATGTCTAAGCTATTACTTTCTAAAGTTTCCAAATTTTAAGTTGTAAACTTTTTTAATAAAAAATTTAAAACTCACTGTGACAGACATGACGGAGAATGGACACATATTTTTGACCTCTACATAACTTCAAAACTCTGAATTTTCTGAATATTTATTTATGAGATTTTTTTATGGGATAAGTAAGGGTTTCATCTATTGCCATACCTTTTTATATAAGAATTGAAAAGTAACTTTTTTGTGTGTAATTTTTTTATCTTGTGACAGACATGACAGGCAATTTGTGATAGACATGACAGCTCTGAATATTCTATTCAAAAATCGAAGAAGAATAAACTAAATGATAATAAATTTTTAAAATCGCATTATATTTCAATCATTTATTGAAATTTAAACATATAGACATGAATTATAATTTATAATAACCACGTGAATTTAACAATGTAGGTATGTCAATATTCTGAATAATTTTATCTGTAGTGTACCATACAGCCGAGCTGCCGTGGTCGTGCGGTCTCGGCGGCGGACTGCCGTGGCGGCCAGTGCGCCAGTTCCTGGGTTCGAATCCCGGTAGTGGCATGGCTGTTTCAATTTCCTTTCCTGTGTTGTTAGCCTCTTCTTCGCTTTCTCTTCGGTCTGATGTCATTCCTTAATGGCGTCGTGGGGAAGGCCACGGGAAACCACCCCAGTATCTTTCCCTTGAAATTCTAGGGAGTCGTGCTAGGGGTTCGCCATCTTGGGAACACTAGCGCTCCCTGGATCACGGACGCTTCGGTTACGAAGCTCGCACTTCGCTACGTACCGGTTTATCATCATCACCATACAGCATCATTTTCATTTTCAAATTTGAACTGTCCTTGAGTTGATGTAGTAATTAAGCATTTTATGAGATGCTGGCCGCTACAACTAAAAAAACTAACTCCATGGCACTACAGCCCATGTAGGGCCTTGGCCTCCTTAACAATATGAGCCCACTCTTTTCTATCTTGAGCCTTTTTCCTCCATCGTCAGGCCTGGAGCTTTTTCAAATCATGTTCCACATCATCAAGCCATCTAAGTCGTGGTCTTCCTTTTAATCTTCTACCACCAGCGTTTCCAATGAAGAGTTTCTTAACTCCACGGTTCAAATTCATCCTTTGGAGATGGCCTACCCATTGGATCCTTTTACTTTTAAACAATTGAAACCAAGCTTGACTCATGAAATAAATCCATTAGTTCATTATTAGTGCGGATACGACACAAACCTTGGTCATAAATAGCTCCATAAATCTTCCTGAGAATTTTCCTTTGCCATATACCAAGAATGGAAATATTGTTACCTGGTGATTTTTCCTCATGTGTTTCCCCCCCCTCCCGTAGGTGGACTCTTCGTTGCCCGGAGCTCGGTTTCCCCGTCACCTCTGAGGTTAGTTGACCGTTCCAGAGCTGATGGAGAGACCGGACTCCGGGGATATAATGGGGAGTTCCACCGGTGTTAGACAGTTAGTTGAGCGGCAAGCCAGCCGCAGGAGAAGCTCTCAGTCTTCAACCGAAGTCACCGACAGAACAGTGAGTGTTCGGCCACGACTGGCCAAGGGGGAAGAGGTTACTTCCCGCAGTAGTTCGTCCAAAGTGTGTGCCTGGGCCGAGGCCCAAAAAGTGCGTTAGAAGTACGAAGTACCGTTGTTACGGAGAAGTGAGAAGACGAGGCCACCTCCAACGCGGACAGCAAAACTGCCCTCCCCGCGTTGGAAGCCGAGAAGCACGGCGTACGAAAGCCACGACGCCGGCGGCAGACGAGAGGTATCGCCGTTCAGTTCAGCGGGGATTGTCAGACCACTCTCCCCGCTAAGCAACGCTCAGAGCCGGCCAACGCAGGAGATGTTGCCGGCAAGCGAGAGACCGTAGTTATCCGAAGTCCGAAGTTCCAAACGGGTTCCCCGCGGTCGATGCGACCAAAGGACCGCCAGCTTCATCAAGCCTTTCCCGGAGTCGACACCGAAGAGGATTTGCGAAGCCCGCAAGCCCCCCCTTCCAGTCGACGAATAATTGAAGACGTCAGACGCATGCAGAGAAGTCGACGCCGACCCCTCATCAGATCCCCACCCACCCCGTCGCTGACGATTTTGGCGGATGGCGAAATCGACAGGCAGCAATATCCTTACATGTTAAGTCCATGCTTCGGCCCCATACAAAACAACAGGTCGGATCATGGTTTTATAAATTCTGGATTTGGTCCTCCTAGACAATACCGATGACTTCAGAAGGGGTAGCAGGGCGAAAAAACTTCTTTTACCGGCAGCAATTCTATTTTTTATGTCTAGATGTATCTCGTTACTTTCCGTAATCAAAGATCCAAGATAGGTAAAATGGTTAACTTTCTCAAAAGAGTACTCATCCACTTTCAGATCTTATACGTTACTAAACCTATCACTCCTGTCAGTAATCATACGTATTATTCCATGAAATTTTTCACCTTCATAGACTATTTGGACCCATTGCCCAATGCTAGCACTTCCAACACTTGATGTAGTTACAACAGGTTGTACAGAGAAATTTTTATTACAAACATCTTTTAATATGCCAGTATAAAAATTGAACTCTTTATTTCTTGATTACCACTTGTTATGCTGCATAGTACAGTACCTGGTTGAAATGATCGAAAGGAATGAAGTTTTCTGGTGCCTGAAATACTGCGAATTTCTCCAGTTGTTGTCTTCCAAGTATCGTCCAGCATTTTTTTTTTAATATTTTCCACATGTTTGGAAACAGCATGTAGAATATTTGTTTGGACATATTTTTATTGCCTCAGTTGCAAAACTTAAGGAAGTTGTCGGATCATTTTTTCGAGCTTTTACTGCATCCCTGAATTTTCTTTAACCGTACCACCTATCCCATCAATGCAAACTTTGCCATTAGATGTGGCTGAGAAATTCCACTTGGTAGATATGTCGCTCAGTGTCATATCAAATATTATATACAGTCAAACCTCGGTTAGCGAACGCCTCTGATAACGAACAATTCGGATAACGACCAAAAATTTCGCTAAAAATTTGCCTCGGATAGCGAACAAAATTTCGGTTAACGAACAGATGTGTAGCGGCCATGTTTGTGTTCGGTGCTGTGCGATCCCAAATGGATACAAAGTAAGCTGTGCGATCCCAAATCGATACAAAGTAAGACAATGTCGCCGGCTACGCATATATAAATACATCGTCAACCAGTTACACACACTCAGCGTGCGTGCTGGTGGATTCCAGAGACATTTCAGAAGTTACTCTTGTCACGCTCCTTTAGCGATCACTTGTACTAATTATAAGTGAATTAAATCAGTTAAAAACCGAGTTGAACCGCCTTCAGATGTGTTGAACATGTGTGCTACGTCACGTACACGTGACGAGCGGACAGGGGCCAAGTGTTTCTCATCTTTCTTTGTGCTCGAGACACGGTTAAGAACACACGTTCATTATCCTAATCGTTGTGCATCCTTTCTCTTTAGTGATTTTTTTACTTTATTTTAATAATCATCAAGCCTTCACTCATGGCAGCAAAGAAGTTTAATAGAGATAGTAGTAGTTCAGTGAGAAGGCAGCGGCCAACAATTGAATTGAAGAAGGAAATGATTGCCAAGTATAAACGAGGAATGCGTGTATCGGATATCGCAAGAGAATACGGCATGTCAAAGTCGACAATCTCGACGATTTTAAAGAAAAAAGCGCAGCTTGAAGACGCTAATGTGTCGAAAGGAGTAAGTATTATAACAAAGCAAAGGCCTAAAATAATAGACGAAGTAGAAAAGTTGTTGCTTTTGTATATAAATGAAAAACAGTTAGAAGGTGCTAGCATCAGTGAGGCATTTATTAGTGAGAAGGCGCTGCAAATCTACGAAGATTTGAAGAAGAAAACCCCAGGGACAAGTGCTTCGAGTGATTTTGTTTTCAAAGCCAGTCGAGGCTGGTTTCAAAATTTTAAGCACAGAACAGGCATCCACAGCGTCATAAGGCATGGGGAAGCAGCTAGTTCCGACAAGGCAGGTGCACAGAAGTTCCTCCTAGAATTAAAAAAAATCATAGAAGAAGGAGAGTACGTCCCGCAACAGGTATTTAATGCGGATGAAACAGGACTGTTTTGGAAGAAGATGCCGAATAAAACGTACATAACGAAGGAAGAGAAAGCATTGCCAGGGCACAAACCTATGAAAGATAGGCTAACTCTTCTATTGTGCGGTAACGCCAGCGGGGATTTTAAGCTTAAGCCACTGTTAGTCTACCATTCTGACAATCCAAGAGAATTCAAGAAGCACAATGTAATAAAACAGAAATTGCCTGTTATGTGGAGGTCTAATTCTAAGGCTTGGGTGACCCGCCAATTTTTCGTCGAGTGAGTGACCGAAGTGTTTGCCCCGACTGTGAAAGAATATCTACAGAAGAACAAACTTCCCCTCAAATGCCTTCTACTGCTGGATAATGCTCCAGCACACCCTCCAAACATCAGCGAGTACTTAGAAGAAGAGTTCGACTATGTTCAAGTTTGTTATCTGCCACCGAACACAACCCCCTTGCTGCAGCCCATGGATCAACAGATCATTTCAAACTTCAAGAAATTGTATACGAAAGCCTTATTCAAAAAGAGTTTCGATATAACGAATGATACCAACTTAACTCTGAAGGAATTTTGGAAGAATCATTTCAAAATTTTGAATTGTGTTCATCTTATAGATAATGCATGGAACCAAGTGACCTACCGTACTATGAATGCAGGATGGAGGAAGCTGTGGCCAGACTGTGTTCCAGAGCGAGATTTTGAAGGAATCGAACCAGAAATTGTTGATGAAATCGTTTCCCTCGGCCAAAACATGGGGTTGGAGGTGGATAATGACGATGTTGAAGAGCTTGTGGAGGAGCACAGCAATGAACTCACTACTGAAGAGTTGCAGTACCTTCAGGCCGAGGAAGAAAAGAATTTGGCTGAGGATATGTCTTCGGATGGG
Organism: Thereuonema tuberculata; assembly: GCA_023159025.1. Taxonomy (NCBI): domain Eukaryota; kingdom Metazoa; phylum Arthropoda; class Chilopoda; order Scutigeromorpha; family Scutigeridae; genus Thereuonema; species Thereuonema tuberculata. Next base: position 17,779 of record JAFIDM010000928.1, read on the forward strand.
GAGGGGGAAGGGAAAGAGGAAGTCCCAAGTTCGGTGATTAAAGAAATGTATGCTAAGTGGGGGGAATTGCAATTGTTTATAGAAAACTCTTTCCCTAACAGTGCGATAGGCAGTAGGAGCCTAAACATGTTCAATGACAATGTGATGTCGTATTATCGAAAAGTGTTACAAAAAAGGCAGAAGCAACAGACACTGGATAAGTTTTTTCCTTCAACCTCAAAGCGACAGAGGACTTCCTCCGAAGTTCTCACAGAGGGGGATTCCCCCTCCAAGCAGTAATTCCACCCCTTCCTCCCCACACCTGCGTCCACTCACGCGATCACATGGCAGTTAAAACGGTTAGTTTTCCTATGTTTCCTTATGTTTAAATGCTTTCTTTAATGTTTTTATTTATATTGAACCCAATTTGTACTGTATTATAACTATTCTCATTTAAAAAAGCATACCTATATAGCCTGTAACTTTGATATAATAGCGAGTCAATAGGAGCTGGGAACCAATTATTCCTATTTCTTTTATTTCTTATGGGGAAAATTGTTTCGGATAGCGAACGACCAGCTTTCTGGAATGGATTGTGGTCGTTATCCGAGGTTCTACTGTATTTTTGCTTGAAGTGCTGTGATGTGCCATCTGATTGAAATTCTATGAAAATGATGTAAGTGGTGATGATAAAACAATTCCTTAAATGTGTGGAAGAATGGTCAGAATAGCTTTAAGAATAAACACATAATGAAATCAATGAATTTCCAACACCCAAATGAGTTTGGTGTGACAGCAGAGACATCTGTTATCAAAAACGCAAAATTAAAACTTTTGTGTTTGTATTAAAATAAAAAAAAATATGTAATTTTGTAGAGGTCTTTTTACGTTGACAGAGAATTGGGACAGACATGACAAATTTAAAACGCTATTATTTTAGTTCCTGTTTAAACGAATTTAACAAATTTTTTAATGAATATCTTATTTTGACATATTAAAAGAGAAAATGAAGTGGCAAGCATTTAGTATCAATAGTTTTTTTAAAAAATAAAAAAAAAAATATTTTTTTGTGACAGACATGACATATTAAATGTTCTCAGTTCTTTATTATTACTGGAGAATTATTTTAATAAAAATGAATATTTTTTTTTTCTTTATTAGAAAGGAAACATGTGCTACTTAAATAAAAGTAATGACAATTAGAGTTATGTTTACAAATTCGAGTTTGGGGAATGAAGGAAAATTGACTTAGTTAGAGCTAATAATGGAAATATGAAATGAGTCGTAAATAAATCTTTTCCAAATACTTTTTCATTTAAAAAATATAAAAAAAACCAAAGTTTTTATAAAATATGAATTTTTGTCAATAAGCTAAAACCAAAAAAAATACATTTTTAAAATTTTAAAATTGGTCCAAAGGTTGACATTTACCTGAAATTAGCCTATATAAAATATAAATTATTCAGTCAAATTAATTGGGAAAAATATACTTCTAAAACACTAAAATTATTAAAAAGGTTAAAACTTCATTAATCGCTGACGTAATTGTTGAGAATATTACTCTAAATTTTTAACTACTGTAATTTTATATCAAATAATATATGTATTTTATTCTATTTCAAAAGAATTACTCTAAAATCCGTGTAGTTTGAAACCGTGTAATTCGGGGGAAGGTATCCGTGTTCTTCGAAACTCGTGTTCTTCAAGTACCGTGTTGTTCGGGGGTTACCTGTATATATATACTATCAGTAATACAAACAAACTGATGATGGCGATACCAACAGTCAGGCTGTAGAATCGTGCTCCTAGAACCGAAGCATGCGTTGTAACATAAAAATAAACTGGATGAATAGAAGTAGATCATTGCACCTCGGTGACAATAACAAAAAAAGATTGTAATGCGCATCTGTAATCACCCGTAAAACAACTGGCGTATGAAATGTAAATGGTTTTAATAAAAAAAAAATCCGCAACCTGACCATAACCTATTTACTGGCCGTAGAAAAGGATATTAGGGCCGTAGAATTCCGAAGGTAAGCCTTAAATAAATGAACATCACAAGAAATGAGACACTTCTGACCGGAAATCTACTATTGCGCATGCGTCAAGTAAGGAATTGTCACACATCTTATTCACTAATAGAAATTCGTATACAAATTTTCTTATTAATGAAAAATATATATAAAAAAAAGCTTCCATATAAATAATAATATTTATTCTAAATTAAAAAGCAATATTTATATCAAATTAGATTTGATTCAAATCGAAATATCAGCTAACTCGAGCTAAAGTTCATGGTTACCATGGTTTTCTTCTTGTAAAAAAATTAATGAAAATTGACGATCCAATTGTAAAGGATTATTCAATTCAAAGGAGAAATAAAAATTCTAAAATAAAATAATTATTATTAAAGTATCATGAAATTAATTTAAGAAACATATATCTATTCAGTAAACTATAAGTTGAAATTAAGGTTACCAAATAATCTGAAAAACAACCAATTCCGAATAACTGTAGTTCAAAATTCAGCCTCTTAAAGTTGAAATTAAATTATTTTTTTACGTTACAAATGAGAATGTAAACCTAATTAGCATTTCCAGAAAAAAAAGCCACGGGATTGGTGTAGAAGAAAATGGAATAACAATCACGTGATCTTGAAGAAATAATTTCATTTCCAAATTCGATGTCTTCTATAATTTTGGGAAATAAAGATATATTGGTACTTAACTGAAATAAATATTCCTTTTTTCAGGATTAAACAAAAGATATGTGGTTTCTTTTAATGCATCAAAGCTTCTGAACTCCACAATTAAATTCTGGAAACTTTTTTTTATCGAGATCATTCTCAAAAAACAAAATCGAAGTTTTCTAAAAATTTACAGTTACTATCTGTTTATTTTAAATCAGTCAATGTTTTCAGTGCTCTCAAACATTATTATTTAAAACAATCCCTGTCGTGTTCTCCATTAACTAAGAGTGGATCTGCCAAATTGGCAAATAGGAGAATGGCATGCAAGTTCCTCCAATCTGTAACTCCTTTCCTGATTCTTGTAGGCCTACATCTAAAGCCAGATTTCTTAAATAATTTTCTGTGGTGTTACAAGGCAGTATATCTTAACTCAGGAAAAGCACATTCTCTCTTTAATTCATATCGAATTCATTATCAAATTAACATAACGTAAAATGTATATAATTGTATCTGAAAAAGTTGAGGAAATGTGACGTAGCTTTGTAGTGACACCTTAATAGTGAATTATTATATAAACCCTGCAAAATTTTAATTTCATCAATCCATACGACCTATTATACGAAGGATTCTTACTTTTTCAATAACATTACTGTCCCTACTTAATAGTCCAGTCAATGAATGCTCAGAAAGGGGTGTAGAGTGCATGGAGGAGGCAGAATTTTTTAATTCAGGGATGGGTTTGGGGTTCATGGGAGGTAAATATCCTAAAAGTATCCGACCCTGTGAGGTGAGCCGAAGGGGGTGGGGGCGCCCGGAAGGCCGTAAATTTTGCGGTTTTTTTGGTTTTTCCATTAAAACTCGAAAACTATAGTTTCTGGCAAAAAAAGTATTTCGACCTGTTTGAAAGCTGACAAAATTTCTTACATTTTTTACTCGGACAAAACGTTTCTATCTTCAACCGTTCTCGAAATATCAGCTTATGAAAATCACCTTTTTCCGGAAAACGATGTTTCTGATCCCAGGTTTCGTCGTACTCTGCTCTTAACACCTCAAATCTGCTATTGAAAACAAACTACAACCAAATCAAGTGAAGGGGATTACATTTGCTGCATAACTATACATTCTAGATGCACAGTAATAGCTGAAATTATGGATTTCAAGATGTTGTGTTGTTATGTGATAGGTTTATTGCTGGAAATCAGTAACCAGCTTTTATTGCATTCATTTGGCAAATGCAATTATAAGAGATGCTACAATCTCCTGTTATAATGCTCTTACAGTTGGGAAAAATGCAATGTCTAAAATGGAAAATGTGTCATTTTCAAGCATAAAATTATCACGAAAAAACGAAGCACTTCCTCTTTCTTCTATGAGTTCATCAATCGCAATAAACAATAACAAAGTTGCTGTCAATCACTATCTACTGTTTCAAAGCATTTGCATAAGCAATAAATCAGACGATGATCTAAAGAAATATATGGGGTAAGAGTTGGCCCCGTACCCTATCGCATTCTTCAAGGACGGTGAAATGAGAAAATGCAACAATGCGAACTTGTACTGTCTCTTTAAAACAACCGAAAGGGATGTTCAATTCAGCAATCATGTGGTAGTTGTTAATGGGTGATTCCTTATCCACAAGGTCGTTTGGCAACACGGTAGTAACACAGTATCATCTATTTGAGATGAATATGTACGATTTGTAAAGCAGCACTATCCGGGAAGAAGTTGTACTGTAGTTTTTGATGGCTACACCAACTTATCAACAAGTATTAAAGTGTCGGAACACAATCGTAGGTATCGACTCAAAGGGTGCGTGGATATTCAGTTTAACATGGAAACTGAAATCAGAGTGAAACAAGAAATCTTCCTTTCGAACACCAACAACATAGTCCAGGCAACAAAGGAAAAATAGGGGAAATAATTCGTGTAAAAGCCAATTTTAGCACAGTTGTAGTCGCCGGAAACAGCTTCTCGCCAGCCTATGCCTCTCAGGTAATGTTGAGGGATCAGTGAAAATGTCTGAGATTTGTTGTCAGGTCAGGTTTAGCTGTGAACAGCTTAACAATTCCCACTTTGCTCTTCCCAAGGATCGCCGAGGTGGTGTCGCATTCGGAGAAGCTGTGGAGAAGGAGGATCGTCTTGGCGAATGGAAGCTGTTGAAGTTGTGGCACTGAAATTCAAAAACAACACATTGGTAAATAGTGAAGCCAATCCTTTCAGGAGGACTATCAAGTCCACATCCTCCTCAACTACTGCAACAGTGGGATGTACAGTAGCTTTATCCAACTCACACCTCGCAATAGTGCTATCAACATCATGCATCACCAGTCAGTTGCAACAGTTGTTTGAATCCCTGCTGCTGTCATTTTTTTCGGTGAGGAAGTGGATCAGTCTTGTTTTGTTCCTTTCATTGGCGAAAAACTGCTCCTGTTGAATGGTGATGGTCGTGATTTCATTACAGTTAATGTCAACCGAAGTTTTTGTCAGCCCGAATCGCTTCTGTTCTGATCCTTTTCTGCTGTTGACATCACTGTAACCATAAAAAACCACCGTACAATGTTGACCATAATGTTGCTGTACGTAGGCAATATACTGATGGCAAATTGAAGAAATGTTAGAGGACGGTTTCCACTTCATGCGGTGAAAAAGGAAACCGCCATCTACCACATTGGCACCTTGGTTGAAATCGAAAGATAAGTTGTTCTCTACTGGCAAAACATTGTAGAGGGATGACTTCTTCCCTTTTCGCATTCCAACCTCGAGGAACAGAGCCAGAGGGAATGGAATTAATTCATACGTGAACAGCTCTGCCACATCTTCGTCGCTCTTTTTTTGCTATGACAATTCTTTGGAAAATTATCAGAGGGTTAACAATAACTGTCTCACCATTGATTTAACGATGATGATAGTTTAGATTTCGAAGATCATTAGGAATTTGACAACTGTGCCAAAATTGGTTTTTACACGAATTATTTCCTTCGTTGCCTGGACTAAACAAGAACCTTTTTATCAAGCTGCTGATGAAAAACTAGAGGAAAATGACATCAACACCCTTCAAGCAGAGGATGACGCAGATGCGGGCATTATATCTGCAGCCATTGAAAAATCAGTAAACTCTTCAGTGGCTGTGATAGGTGAAGATGTGGACTTGGCAGTCCTGTTGCTGGCGAAAACCCTTTCCGATCGTGACATAATTCTTATGAAACCTGGCAGAGGAAAGGTACGCACAACAACATACTCTTCTCAAATGCTGCAGCAGCTCAGGCTGCAGCACATTCTCTTTCTGCATAGTTTCACAGGCTGTGATACCACCTCCGCAGCCTTCAGAAAGAATTATACCAGAAGGACAAATTAATAAAGGAAGCAGCTGAGGTGTTTTCCAGCCCTTCGTCGACACCATCCGAGATCGAAAGAGCTGGAAATAATTGCATACTCAGATGGTATGGTGCTCCATCTAAGGAAGCGTCCCTTAGATGCGTACAGGTACCGAGCATTTATAAAATCAGCTTCTTCGATCAATCTGGATATTTCTACACTCCCACCAACTGAAGGAGCTACGAAGTACCACTCCTACAGAGTGTACTATCAAACTACAAAAGTGGATGGGAACGGTATTGGCCCTACATGTGTGGAGAGAAGGAATACCGGACTGGGAGGATAAAAATGGGGAGCTGGTGTCTAAGTTCTGCGACAAAAATACTGCACCCGACGAAATTTTGTAAGTCATATTTTGTCGATGTAAAAATAATGCGACTCTGGAGGATGCAGCTGCAGAAGGGCATCGTTGAATTGTTCTGCAGCATGCCACAACTGCCAGGGCAACTGCCGTAACGGGGTTCCCTTCAACGAGGAGGAGGAGGAAAGAAGAATTCGATCCAGTTGCAGTTACCTCACAGGTATCGTTGTCCTCTTCTGGTGATGATGAGTGAGTCTCCATGGATAATTACCCCCTTCCCTCCCGACATTGATCGGTCGTTTTTTTTTCACAGATGTTTTTCGTTTTGTTTTATAACAGTACCTTTTATATACTGTTTATGTTTTTTGTTTAATTAGACATAGTTCAAACCATATGTTATGTTGTTTTATAGAAATACCTATGTGT
>JAFIDM010000929.1:13898-24545 GCA_023159025.1 Thereuonema tuberculata
GGGGGGGGGGGGATTTATAATTTAAAAGACAGATATTAAATTCACAGCAAAAACAAAAATTAACACTGCACTAACTTGCACATATTAAAATCATTTATTTTTGGGGGGGGGATTTATAATTTAAAAGACAGATACTATATTCACAGCATAAACAAAAATTAACACTGCACTAACTTGCACATATTAAAATCATTTATTCTTGGGGGGGATTTATAATTTAAAAGACAGATACTATATTCACAGCATAAACAAAAATTAACACTGCACTCACTTGCACATATTAAAATCATTTATTCTTGGGGGATTTATAATATAAAAGACAGATACTATATTCATAGCATAAACAAACATTAACACTGCACTCACTTGCACATATTCAAATCATTTATTCTTGGGGGATTTATAATTTAAAAGACAGATACTATATTCACAGCATAAACAAACATTAACACTGCACTCATTTGCACATATTCAAATCATTTATTCGTGGGGGGGATTTATAATTTAAAAGACAGATTCTATATTCACAGCATAAACAAAAATTAACACTACACTCACTTGCACATATTCAAATCATTTATTTTCTAGGGAATAAGAGATTCAAATAGGCTGACTGTGTATATTTACAGGATGACATATTAACACTGACTATATTTACTGGCTGTAAATTAGACTGGCTATATATGTATGTGTGTATGTATATATATATATATATATATATATATATATATACTATGTTTTATGTACCTAACTATCTTATAAAATATAGTACAATATAGCTAACTGAAAAACAACAAGTGTAATTCATTTTTTTTTAATTCTTGACTAATACAAATTACAATAATTGGATGAGTACATAAAGTACTTTAATAGCTCATAATTAAATTGTTCTATTCTTCAATATGATTAAAAGTTCTTAGTTCAATAATATTAATATCTATGCTCGGCATTGCTTCAGTTGCTTAAGGAGTCATTCGTTTAAGGATCACTAAAACAGTGATTATAGAAGTTCACACAAAGTAAATCACATGATGTTCTGTCACTGCTTGATAAATTAATAAATTCATTCACTAAAATACGTTTGCTAATTTCGCACTCTTTCAAAATTAGCACACTAAATCTTCTACTTGAAGATCAATCAAATAATAAACTTATAGATTTAATCACTATCGAAGTAACACACTTGGTTCTTCTGTAATTCAAAGCACTAACTATTTTGCACTATCTCGCCGATGTCTTATTATCTTCACTTTAAGATAAAGTTGTAATATCAGCTTCTTCAAAATTATTACCTTGCTACTGTCGATGATATTCACCCGATAAATGTTCGTTGTTATTTCGTAGATTATCCACTTGTAATTTTTAGTAATGTATCCACAGTTCTTGAAATGATTTGACTATGTTGACTTCTTATGACAATTATTTCACACACTTTCGCTCGTTAACTTTCCGACTTCTCTTAATTTTCCCGCTTGCTTGCTTCAATAAACACTCGAATGAATAACCTGCAATGTGGTTTTCTTTTGAATCAATCGTAGGTTTTCTATCTTCAGCTTTGTGTAGTCTCCGTTTGAACCATAAACCGCGAATTGGATTAGGCCTAACGAATTTTTGCACAACGAAAGTATCGCTCAAAACTAACTAACCATATATAAATTGCTGCCAACTTGTCTTATATATGTTCAGCAAATCCAATATATTCCAGGGTTGATGAAATAGATTGCTTGAACGTTAAAAATAACTTATTTTAACATTCTTTAACAAGACCGCTATCGAGAACCGTTAACGCTTCTCCTAGGAGGAAGGACCTGGTTGATCACGTGATTTCTCAGTGCCTTGGCCTGTCGTTTTCTCGTTGGCTTCGTTATAATCCATGTGACGTCATGCTCAAATAAAAACATCTTGCTGCCGGCTACGCAGCGATTTTGGAACCCTCTGGAAAAATATCCTGTCTAAAGATTTCAATAATCATCTAATGAATTATATTGAAATCTTTAAAAGAGAATAAATTTCTTTGTTGAAAAATAAAAACCCAATAAAATTGTTATGTGTAGACATTATTACTTGCTATCGCTACAACATGTGTTGAGAGTATTGATGCTTTTATTTCAATCATCAACTGACCTTTCACTTGTTGAACCCATCAGATAAAATTCAAATTAACAGAATTCCTAAATAAGTTTTTAAAAAACATTCACAATATATTCAAATATTTATTACTTTTACAACAGTAAACCAATATGATCTTTCTAATTGTACTATTAGTAATTTCATGATCATTTATTCATTCTAAACAAATAAAGTGAAAACGAGGCTTATTACTTCAAAGCGGAAATCAAAATTGAAATTTACTAAGAAGAGGAACGAATTCAAACAAACATCTTTTAATGTTGTTGAAGTATAATTTATGGTAATAATGTACTTCAAGTAAAATTTTTTTAAGAATTCAATAAGATATTACATTAGATTGGTAATATCTTAGTTTATTCATATCGATCAATCTGTACATAGGAGATTGCCTAGTAATTTGATAAAAAAAAATATGTTTTCAAAAGATATGTAAGCACAGAAGAGATTTTATAAGAGATTTTAAGATTATTATTCCCCCCTTAATCTGTTTCTTTTCATTTTTTCCCCTTGTTAATTTTCAAGATAATCCCTCTCTTCTTGATTTGGTGGGTCTATTTTCTGATGCCGTTTTTTAAGTTTCCATTCACATATGTATACTTAAAATGATTAATGTTTCTTTACATATATGTTAAAAATAAGTAATATTTAAATCTAAAAATTTATAATCTTTAGATGTATAATAATAATCAACCACGTATAAAGTCTCAAAACATAACATTTTCATGAAAACAAATCTTCACGTTGTTTCTCCTTGCCTTTCTTCAAAGATTAACTCTTTTTCACAATCAACTATTTTTTTTTAATAATACCGGAGCATCTACGTTACTGAATATAACTGACATTTAGAAAAGGTGATATTTAGATGAAAGAATCAGCTTTTGACTATTGATCGGATCCTCAGAATTCGCAGATATTGGAAAAATGTAAGGAATTCGGAATTGATACACACCATCTTTTTATTGACTTCAGATTAGCTTATGACAGTATTGATAGAGGTAATCTCTATACAGTCGGACCTTGATATAAGGTCACCCCTTGGGACCTCGAGAAAGTGATCTTATAAGCGGGCTGACCTTATAACCGATTCATACGCATTTGTCAATAAGTAGGCATTTGTATAAATACAGTGTAATTCTTTGTAAAATTTAATATGTACGAAAATAACAGTTTACTAGATTATAATTTTTTTAATTTAGTTGAACCAATTAAAATTAATAGAATCAGAAAGAAATTTTATATAAATATTTTTTACAAATTTTAATTCGGAATAAAGTTGTATACAAATAGTACCGGTATGCTAAAGCAAAGTACTGATGTACAACTGACCTTACTATGGATAAGTAATAACTATTATGGATAAGTAATCCATAATACAGGACTGTTGCGATTTTGGTTTCATCTTTTGTATAATGTTTTCTAAGTTTTGTAGTTTCAGAAAATTGAATGCTCTGAGTGCTTCTGCTTGTGTCACAGCTTCACTTTCAGTATCACTGTCGTTATCCTCACTTTCTAATGCATTGGAAACTAAAACTTGCGAAACAATTTCGGAAATCGAAGCTTGAGAAGTGGTAGCAATTTCATCATCAATTCTCACATATTCACTTTCACCTTCTACAGGACAGCCGTGATTTCTGAGATCTTGTACACAGATAAAGGAATATGGTTTTCATCATCTTTTTTCCTAGAATTTGAGGAGATGAAGTGCTTTGTGAAAAAGCTGTTCCTCCGCCAGTAGAAATGACGTCGATAAAAGATCGTACTCACGGAAAAATTCTTGAAATTGAATCAGTGTGGCACTGAAATCACAGACAAAAGTGACCTTATAAGCGATTACGGTATTTAAGACCAGACCATATATCCGATAATCCATATCAAAGAATTCCTATTTACAGCCTATAGGATGGGGTGCCACCATCACCTGCGAACGGAGACATCTGTCTAATCCCTAAGGCGGGTTACTTTATCCTGCGCCTCATCGGATGCAGCATGATCAATACCACAACAAGATCTCTAAAGCTAGCCTAGTTCTCGCTCACCCCTGAAACCTGTTTCAGGTTTCCTTTCTAAGCTTTCTAAAGAGTTATTCTAAAGGCTGGCTTGTAAGTATCATAATTTAGTTGATGAAGCTTAACAGCGTCTTTGTATTCTTATTATAGGGGCCAGGTTTTGGATTTTCCTACAAATTTTATTTTAATTTTAATCGCCAGTTGGAGTCCAGCGAGCGTCGGTGGTCATTAATATATATTAATTGAGCTTTGTTGTTGAATTCATGGTTCAACTATAGTGTGGAAGTTTGTTTAGGGGTAAAAGTACTAATATTTTCGTAATAATATTAACGAAAACCCACTCCCCCCCCCCCCTATTGAGTAAATTGAACTGTTGCTACTGGCTTCTCATCTCAGGAGTGGAAAAATTCCTCTCGGAGAAACTTAAAATCCCTAATTTTAGTTATTACAAAAGAAATAAGATTTTTTTTCTTGAAAAATATGAAAAACTTCTTCTTTATGTAAAAGGTTTAGTTGTTATGGTGTTTTGAATGGGTTCGCTTTCTCGCGGGAAGTGCGAGAAAAGAAAAAAAAAACTCTCACCTTTGGAAGAAGCATGTGACTTTGGTTGTCACTCACTTCGCTTCTCGATTTCGGAGACGACGGGTGGAAAACGGAGAGATGAAGGTGATTTCATCTAAATTCTTTTTAAATTATTAAGTTAATTAGTCTTACCGTGGAGAATTACTTTACCGCATCAGATATCTCTTGATATTTTAACGGTCTTGGACAAGGAAAGACATTGAGGTAAAGAACTCTTAAAGTGGTAACGCGAGATTCTTCCTTTATGCCTGGGAAATGTTTTGCGAAGACTCCAAGCAGAACATTAGAAATTATAAGTGTTCCTATATTAACTACACGAGTCTGCGGGCTAATTATGAAGTTTCAGGGTAAACGAAGAAAATGCCGTGATTCTGAAGATTAGTTTCTATTTTGCCAAGTTGTCTTAAGTGGTCTAAGCCATCATGTGCAGTATTTCTAAATAGAACATTAATGATTATAGATGTCCTGTTATTTACAACGCACGTTTACCAGTTACGTTGAGGGTTTGGAACAAGGAGGGAACAATGTCAATTTTCCGAAGTTGCGCTTAATCATTCACAGTTCTTGTTCAGCCGGAAATCGACAAGTGCGCCGTGAGTGCAGATCTAGCTATTAAGAAGTAACTGTTAGTTAAATACTGACTTTTCTATTTTACAAGCCAGGGGTGCCGTTCCCGAGTAAATCTGGAATAGTATATTGATTTCAAAAAGAGCTACTCGTATTTTCTATTTGCTGAAGGAATATAACCTATATATTACTTCTACTCTGTGATTATGGAGCGGAATAGGGGAAGTATCAGTTATTTCTATTTCTCTAGTGTAGGTTTGCGAACAATATCTTCAAAGCAAGTAGAAATTGGAACAATATAGGATGTTATTCTTGAATCGGTAGGAGTTTATTCATTAATGGTCAACTGAAACTTACTACAGTCTGTGATTTAAGTTAATACTGTGAATTAGGGGAAACCATAGTTGTTAATTCTAAAAGCTGGTGGTTGAGATTCTCCTAGGTAAAGTCTATAAAGTGTGAAATCTTAAAAGTGCTACTATCTGAAATTATTAAAGTGTGAAATCCAAAAAGTGCTATTATCTGAAACCAATAAAGTGTGAATCCTGAAAAGTGCTATTATATGGAAAAAGGATAACCTCCAACTTGAGGTGAATTATTCATATAGTGCGAGGTAAAATTTAGGATTTATGTGAGTACGTGAAAAGCCTAGGTATTTCTAAAAAGGGAAGCAGCTGAAGAGATATTTAATATTGTCAGTTAATCATAATGACGTTTACGGCTAATATTAGTCACTGTTCTTAGTTAAGGAGAATGTAAATTATTTTATGTGTACTGAGGAATCTTAACATCAAACATGGAGCCATACACCTGTTTAAATAAAGAATATTTATACACTTTAAATTATAATACAAATGCAACTAGTTTCTCCACCGAGTGGTGGTATTCTTAAGCGATGTTAAGGAGAGGATAAGGATAATTGAACTTCCAATTAGGTTGCAATCTAAAGAAAAATTGAGTGATATGGGTGACAAGTTATATTAAGGAAGTTACCTGTAGTTGGGGATAGAAAGCTTCCTTCATTAGTTAATGTTTTCTGTAAGTGTTTAAAAATTCACAGCTGTAAACTTCTCAAAGTTTTAATGGGAAAATGTACTTTATAGTCATCTGTATATAAATCTAATGAGGTTATTAATTATTTCTAGTGTTAGACATTAATAATATCTTATTAGTAGTGAGAGAAAGCTATAGCCATTTGAGTAAAATTATTATGTACTCATAGAAAGGAAGTTTTTTTTATTGATTTTCTTAGAAGATTATAGATTTTGTTTTGTCATTTAACTTTCTACTATATTTTATGGGATGTCAATGAGCTTTCTCTCCACAAGAAGCTAGTGGAGAAAATTCAAGTATAGTTCGAAATAAATTAGTCTTGTCTACTTTTAACTTGTCAGTAGAATTTTATTTTCTGCGCTCACCTTGAGGTATACATATATATATATCTCCCGAAGAAGGCCCGAGGCTCCGGGCTGAAATATCGAGAAAACTTCGTATCCCGGAGTGTGGAAATCACTCAAAAATAAGGACCTATATATTATAATATACAATTTATTTTATAATTATTTTATAATTAGTTTATCACTATGATAAAAAAAGTATGTTGGTTTGACAAACGAAAAAGAAATTTTAAAATCCCTATTTTTTTGTTTTCTCAAATCTTTTATTTCAGACTTATGGGACAATGCCTAATTCAGACGACCAAAATGGTATTTTATTATGATAATGCTGCATAGTATATTTCACAAGCATTTTAATCTTGCCGTCTGTCTTTGATTTTCTTTATTACCAGCCGGGTAACGTCGCTTCGCTCCGGAACCCTTGCATATACAGCATTAAAAAAAAACTTTATTTATTTAGCAAATTAATATTGAGATTGGAGAATATACGACGTCCCAGCCCTTTGTGGACTTCTCTACTTATCAGGTGTATTGCGGGTTGGCGCCACACAATTCATGGTCAGTTTCCCGTATTGTTCCTATCCCGTGGGAATTTCGAAAAATATGGCCTTATTCCTCGCCTACATCATAAACGGAACCTCTGTGCAAAATTTCAACTTTCTAGGTCCAAGGGTTTGGCGTGGGCAATGATGAGTCAGTCAGTGAGTGACTCAGGACTTTTCTTTTTATATATGTAGAGTTTCATGAATTTTGTTTTGTTTACCTCACTGATTAGTTCTTTATAGATTATATTTGGATCTGTTATTTTCTCATTTTCAACTCAGATTATCCTAAATTTCGTTCTTTACGTTTTATTCCTGGTGTTTCCCTATCTTGGTTATTTATTACAATATGATCGACATTTAATATAAAAGAGACCATAGCACACATGTCTTGATAAACAAAAATATATCTTCACATAACATGTTTCGAGAATTTCTCGTCTTCAGATGCGTACATAAAGAAAAAACATATTTGAAACATAAAGTGACCTTAACTACAACATAATAACAAAGAATATTCTTAATATTACATCAAGTTAACAGTATCATTTTAAATCATATAACAATGCGTTCCGAATTGATACATCTCTGTTATAACATCTATGGGTGTTAATTATTAATGATTCATAGAATTTCCTAAGGTAACAATCCTTTTCTGTGGTAAGAATTATTGGTTTGTCATAAATGATTTCATGTCCTGTTTGTTGATAATGGATTGTTGTTAAATATTGCTTATTATGGGTTTTGATCGCAGTCTCGTGCTCCGACATACGCTTGGAGACCCTTCTTTTTGTCTCGCCCACTTATATGCACTTTTTATCACCCCCTTTACACCTAATACCATATACGATAAAACTGGGGTTTACCTCCAGAATGACAAACAGAATAACGTTTTTATAATATTTGTTTTTATAATATGTAATAATAATAACCGGGTACCGTTGCTTCGCTCAGGAACCCGTGCATACATAGCATTAAAAAAAAAAAAAACTTTATTTAGTTAGCAAATTAATATTGAGACCGACGGAGAATATACCCGACCTCCCAGCCCATTGTTGCTCATCAGGTAACTCAGATGTATTGCGGGTTGGCGCCACATACTCAAATATTTAAAGAAAAAAATCACATTTTTGCATGTATATTGCAAACGCAGAAACGTTTGTGAATGACTGATATGACTGAATCTACAGAAGACCTGGAATTTCGGACAAAAATTTTTGAGATTTTAAATTACAAGATTTCCTTTTAAAAAAAAAATTGATAAGTTCTTACATCCATGACATATGTGATTCAGGTCAACGCATTTTGGTTATTTTTAGAAAAAAAAAAGTAGTGGTAGGGCTATGTCCATAGAAGTGACTTGTGTTGATAAGAATGTCGAATATTAATATCAATTATATTCGAAATAATGAATTTACGTGGGAAAAACTATGAAATAAATAAATAGAAAACTATAATTTATGATTTAAAAGAACTTTTTATCAAAAGAGGAAATCATGTACAATAAGAATGAATCAGACTATAAATCTTAAACGTCTATAAAAATGTAAATGTATAATTACATATATCATATATTATATATATATTTATGTTATAAATATCCTTATTGGCATTAAACAAAGACTGGAAGTGAAAGACAAGTCTTCGGGAAAAACATAGTATCCTCTATTGTTGACGCCAATTATGCACGGAAGTGATGTCCACGGAAGTATCGAATACTTATGTTTCTTGACCCATGAGCTCTTCATTTTAAGGTTAGGAACGCGTGTCGTTCAGAAAAATAAGTTTACCATATTTCAATTATCATGCCTAGAATAATCATTTTTCCATCGGAAAATTAGGTTCTAAAGAAAACCACAGAAGTGATGGGATGAGCTGTGCAAATTACGAAAAATGAATAAAAAGGTAATATTTTCCTGACAAATGTGCGACTCAGACGAATAAAATCACTTCCCAATCCAAAATCGCCGTGTAACCTATTGTTTTTTAGTGAGATGGAAGACAACTAGCGCATCGGCTGGATTTTTTAGAAAGTTTAGGAATGTCTACAAAAGCGATGGATAAACTTTGTGACAAGACTTGAGGTTGCAAAAAAAAATTACTGATAATTCGAAAAAAAAATTCACTCAATATTATATTAAATTTATATATTTTCTGATTTTACAATATATATATTATTTTAAAAATAATAAAAAATAAAGCAGTTTGGATCTTTAGAAGCTATCCAACTGTAGCTTGTCACAGTCGACGGAAGTAACGAATCACCTTCTGTAGACAACTTTGTTTTTGGAAATTCTATAAAATTTAAAAAAAAAGTTATATTAAACTATAGTATATTTTGTATTTCAATGTGTGATTTTGAAAAATGACAAATATTTTCAATCATTTATAATTTATTGCTCTTTGACACGAATTACAGGTTTTCTGTAGATTCACCCATATATCGTTCTCTAGAACTTTCAAACACCGGTACAAACATTTTCTCAATATAATGTTCTCTTCCAAATTTTTTACTTTTATTTTAAATTGAGAAAAAGTCAAAATTTGACCCATTAAAGGGCGCCATCTTGGAAATTAAAAACTTTTTTTCCAAAGATTTTTGTAGCGTTTTGTTTGTCTTAAAAAAAATCTACATTTTATCCGTTTGCATCACCAATCTATCTCTAATAGTTTGGTCACAAAATTGGATAAACTTAATCTTACGCCACACAGAATAATGTTCTTATTTAAGATTTAATTTAAGAATTCAAGTTTTATTTAAGATTATATTTGATTGTATGTTATAATCATTGAAAATCTTTGGATTTTTAAATGAAATTAATTTATTTTTTTGGAATTTCTTAAAAGTTACTTAAGAAATTTGTCCATGATTTTGAATTTTTAAAAATCTAAAAAATAAAAAAATAAACGTTTTTTACCTTCTATGTTTTTTAAAGATAATTTGCAGTTTCTCTATTTTAAAAATGACAGTAGAAGATCAAATATTAGATTCCGAAAAGAAATGTCTAACTCTGAAAAGCAGTGAATTGTTTGTTATAAATGATTTTAACATAATTTTTTGGTTAATTTAATATAAAGTATAAATAATTATTTGGTTCCTTTCACCATTTAAAATAACTATTAATTACAATACACGTAAAACATCAAACTATTTATACAATATAACAAAAAAAAAAAATTAAGAATTTCATCAACTATTTTTTTTTTTTTCAATTTCTTTGCTAGCATTTTATTTGTTTAATTTTTATTGTTCTTAATTGAAAACGAAGTCAATATAGTTAATTTTATTTTGTAATATTTGATGAAAATAACAGTGAACTTATAATTTCTGTCTCAGTATTAATTTTGAAAAGTTCCTTTTTTCGATTTATTTTTTGATTTATTTTAGTGTCAGACCGCTTATCAATTAAATATTTTAAATAT
>JAFIDM010000930.1:954-17842 GCA_023159025.1 Thereuonema tuberculata
CCCCCCCCCCCCCCCCCCCCCGGATAAGGTTTTATGGATCAGTTGCCGGGTTTCTCCAATATATCTGCAACTATATCTAAGGCACCATATGGCATAAACATCTTTTAATGTGTTAAATTATACACATTAAAAATTTGATATTAAGTGTCTGAAAAAAAGACCAAACAAATTAAGAATTAAAAACATTTAAGTTATTTTTTTATTTATTTATTTTAGCTGTTTTGTCCCACATCTTTCTTGGAATATCTTCATCCTTGCAGAATTTTGTTAGATTGTTAATTTTCATCTTTACTTGATTTCCATTAAGATCTAGTTGTTTTCTTTTTCTTTCTTTCGTATGGAGTTGGAGGAGCTGGATTTAATCTCTGGCGGAGTGTTACGGACTTTTTTTTTTATTTTATTTTTCTTCTCCTACTTTTCATTGATGCAATCTTGTGCTGTTGTGTCACTTAGTTGAGGCAAAATGACCTTTGCCTTGTTTACTTTTTCGCAGGATCCGCCATGTTTTTTTATCTTTTCTCTCTGTTTTCTAATTAATTGTGAAATGGCAGGTTTTCCACATTAAAACTTTTTATTTATCATTTTTTTTATATATTCTTGCATCCTACCACCTTATGTAACCTTTATAATTGTTATCTGTAAATGTGATGTAGATTATTAAATGTAATTTTGCATTTATTTGGAACAATTTTTATGCTGGTGAGAAGTGTCGCCATATTGTTTCTGTACGGAGCTTATAGTGATGTCATTTAAGGTTTCAAGACACTCCTTATTTCTTGAAGAGCCATTGGTAAAGCGTTGTTGACGTCACTATCCCTATGAAATGCTTTCTTGAAACTTCTGAGTCACTCTCACAATGTAGCTCGGAGGAGACACACGTATTTATCTTCCGTCCTGGAAGAGCGGAGGAGCTGTTAGGAGAAAAGCAGCTTTGTTTTTCTTTTCTACCCATACACGGTTAATGGCAAGACTCGTATCTCATCCTGTGGTGCGCATATCTTTGGATACTTTTAAGATTTGTGCTTATTGATGTAGCTTCTTCGATATCTGTCAAGTATTAAGAAAGGCAGTATACCCTTAGGATAGCTCGGTTACAGTGAGCAGCCATTGTTATAAAGGAACGTTCGTGTAGTGTCAAAGAATGTGTTGTGTGCCATTTGTGTTTACGTGGATACTTTGGCACAAAATATAGGATAGCTCCGACAAAATTCACTGTTCCTGTCAGTGTAAACAAGACAGATCGCCGAAACTGTGAGTAAAATTTCCTTTGGAAAGTTAAATCAGGGAGTGAACTCTTCGGACATAATCTCTAGTCCGAAAGTCTGTTTCATAAACAATTTTCGATCAGACTGCTTATAAAGTGACTCAAATTATTTGTGAGAATATGTCTTATGTTTATACTTTTGTTAAATTGCATTGATAAGGTTATTGTGAATTACTATTTGATAATTACAAACTTTTGAATAATTTTTTTAAAATTTGTAATCTTTGGAATTGCCGAATTTATGAACAAAGCTTTGTGTGTTATTATTATATATATATTTTTATATTGATATGTAATTTCTATTGCATTGGTCTTGATTTGTTGTGTGTGATTGTATAATATTAAGCTCATTTCAAATACATTTTGTTGTTTGATATACCTGAGTTGTTTATCTTTTCTTTACTTCTCCTTTGGTGTTATATTTATCTGGTTTTAGCTGTGGGATTTACGGGTCCAGCGTTCCATAGCTAAATTTTAATTTTCACCACCTATCTTTATGGGTGTAGGTTTCCGATTGCATTGGTAAATTCTCTGTTTTGCATATCCTCTCTGAGATACAGGGTGATCCGTAACAGGAGGTCAGGGATTTATTTCCACTAATTATAAATCTTCCAACATGATGTAAGATTCATCCAGCCTTTTATCAATTGGACACTCGATACTTCTGAAAGGAATGTCTGGTTGTGCTCACAAAGATTTTTGTTTTTCTTATTTAGCTCAAGTATTGTCTGTTCACTGTAGTTTGCCATTTACTCGACGTCAGTGCTTTTATCCTCTTTTTAAATTTCACGTCCCTTTTCATGTTTCCATGCTTTTAAACAACAATGATCTTTTACCCATTTCATCAGTTTTACGCTTCATTCATCAATGTTTTATAATTCTCATGTTTTTACTTTTCTTCTATACACTACAGATTTACTATCTTCCTTTCGTCACTACCTGTTCTTTTCTTGTTTTGTTCTTTTTATCTAGGTAGTTAGTTTTCATTCCATTTTCTTCTCTTTCTTCTCCTTTTTACCTTTCTTGGCGCAGCTTAGCCACAGCTGCTTTTGTGCCATTAAAAACCCAACCAACAATAATAATCAATCTTAAGTTAAAATGGTCTTGAAAATATCGATACAAAAATAGATTAAAATTTTAGTGAAAAAAGAATCAAGAATTGAGTGAGTGAGAGATTGATACTCAGAACAATCGAATTACATTTGCAAAACTTGTATGTAATTCCTGACTAAAACAATATATGTTTTGGAACAAATACAATGATATTTCCAAAAAAACTATATGTACTTCATTACAACTCGAAAGTAATGGAAAATGTGCGGTGCTGCGAAATTGGTGCAGAACGCATAGTCAGTAAACAGAGCACAAGAAGAAATTAGGCTTAATAAAGTTAAAATCAGTAAATGATTTATTCCGTCGGTCATTAAAACAATTTCTTGGAAACTTATGTACAATTATTTTGTTTCAAAATAAAAATGGCTCACTTTTAGAGTACTGTACTTTCAATTTCAATATCCTCAAGATATTACACAGTACTCAGTAAAGGCAATTACAACTAGTATGATTTATAATAGTTCCTATAATTGGAATTAACTTTATAATATAAGTAGCATGCTTCTTTAGTAATTTGATAGCACTGCTATAAAGTATCTTTACTACTATTAAATGTTACTTCACATTTAATTATTCCATTCATACGTCTGAGAGTTATGGTTACTCTAACACAAACTATTCTACTTAATGGTTTATTTCTTTTCACCTGTATGAATCAACGAAAACAGAACTACGGTTTGTCAATTCACTTGTATGATAAATTCTATTTATGTAATTGATGGCTCCTTTCACTTACACCTAGTGTGATTAATATCATAGAAGCACTTAGCATAATGTCTATCCAATTATTTATAATGGCTTAATAATTTCACCTATGGTTATAAAAATAATATTAATGTCAATGTCAACACAAAGTTCTCTGCCGATGAATATTCACTTCATACTGCCTTCAAATAATACTTTGCGTTAACGAACGCATGTCCCATCCAAAATGTAATTAATAATTGATTACTTACAATTTGGAGTCTTCATTGGCTTTTCACCCGTGCTAAGGTAAATCCAATTGCAGTAATAAATCCACCACCAGGCTTCAGTCCAGTAGTAAATTCGGTGCAGAATCCTCTACGATGAACTTGTTTGAAAATGGCGCACTCACTTGACGTCAGCTGATTCGTCCTTCCCTCGAAGCAATGGAACAGCTCAATACGTCTCCGTTGAAGTCTCCGAGGCACAACACCCTTCTGTGGCATCGAATGATATAACCAAGTCGGTCCAAGTCGGCAAGAATATTGCGGTTGGCGTCCGCGTATAAACTCACCAGCACAATTTCAGATTTCGGAAAGCGTATAGAGATTGCCATACAGTCCGGGGTGGACCAACGGCACGAGAGATGGCACTTAATGCTCCGATTAAGCTGCAAAATGCACGACCGTGGCCTTTGGGGGGGGGGGGGGTCTGGGACGCAGTGGACCACAAACTCCCTGGGCGTGTTCGGTATGGCATTTGAGGGCAGCACGTAAGGTTCCTGCACGCATGTGAAATCTCGTAAATGACTCTGCAGAGCGAGTTCATTTCAAGGAACGAAACCTTTCCCCACATTAAGCTGCGCGAGCCTCAGCATCATTTTACAGGGGGAAATTCCACAGCCTTGCAAACGGCAACGTGGACGGGACATCGGGCACTGCCAGCCATATGTTCCATCGTCTTGTAACCTCTCCACGTGCAGTTAATGCAGCGCAGTTTCGGAGCTTCACACTCTTTAAGGGTGTGCGGATCTCCGCACTTCCCACAAATTTGCTGTCTCTGACACACCCGGGATACATGGCCGAAACCCTAGCACTTATAGCAGATAGTGACTTGCGGGTCTACGCGATACTTGACTCGCAAGTATTCAAACGTAAGAAACCCCAGCCGGAGGAAGTCTGTGTATCTTCGCATGGGGCGAATCAACACATTGCACTTCCCTGGGTTCCTGCAAGGTCTGCGGGAGACGACCGCTAGTCCCTTCCCAAGTTCTTCCTCGGAGAGGTCCGCGGTTGTGCCCGCATTGTTGCAAGCCAGCTGGTCTACTATCTCTCCTCCGGAGAGTGTAGCACGAACTCCCGTAAGCCGGAAGACCGGCCGCCTTATCTGGGGATTGAGGACGTGGACAGACGGGACGTCCCTAAGAGCAGCTGTCAGCAATCCCACCTGTTTTTGGGAGAAACATCGGAGGATCATATCGCCATTGTTTTTGACAACTTTGGCCTTAATTCCTCCCCCAATTTTCTTAGGTGTAAACCGCTCTCGTAGGATTCTGTCTAGGTCCGAGGCGTTGGGGGTTTCGGCCCGAAGCCTTACCGTCACATGAAAGTCCTGGTTACGGACTTTTGGGGGTGCAACGGTGGCGCTTCTGACTCCACCGGATGCGGCAGGGCGTGCCGCCGGAGTTTGGTTGTTCTTCTTGCGAAGAGGAATGTCTTTGTTTGGGCAGTTTTGAGGTTTACTCCCGGCTGCCTGCGCATACGACTGGGGCCGTGGCGCCCTGACAGTCCTTTGAACGCTGGGCAGAGGTGGACTACTGTCCCTGGTCCTCTGACGTTCCAGGAGTAAGATCCGCTGCGCCTCCTTGTTGGCAACAAGGGTCCGAGTAAAGAGCTCGGCGAGGTGCGCAAGATTGTCCAAGACGACTCTCTGGTCGTGCTTAAGGAATGTAATCTTTCCGCGTTCCTCGTTGGACACAGCGGCTTTAATTTCACCATGGAGTTTATAAAAAACGTCCATGACTTCCAGTGGAGCATTGCAACCGAAGGCCAGTTCTCCTATGTTGGCTGGGATTTGGGTCCCTGCGTCCACAGCTAAACTGAGCTCCGCCGCCGCGTCGGGTGCGTTCAAGATGCGTTTGGCCTTTTGCGGTTGGGCTGGAGCTTTGGCGGGTTCGAGCTGCGCAGTGCTCTGTCCCGTTGCAAGACATTCATCGGATGGGGGCTCGGAGGCGCATACGCTCTTTCGCCCTTCCCCTTGGGGTCTCACCTGTGGTGCTTTGATGCTGGCTTTAGGTTTGGCCGTTTGGGACGTAGACGCCTTGTGGGTGCCATCATGGTCCAATGAGTTGGTATGATCTTCAATCCTTTTGAATTTTAATACCGCCTCCTTTTTCGCGGGGATTGGGGGTATTTCGTACCCTCGTTTGGTTCCCCGCAAACGGAGTTTGAGGACTGGGGTTTGGCTCGCCCATCAGAGTCGGCGTTAGCCTCAGCAGTTTTACACCCAGCTGTGGTCGCCCTCTCCGCAGGGGTGGACTCCGGGGAAGGCTGCAGTTCCCCTTCGTCCGGCTGGTTGTTAGGGCCAGCCTTCATCTCACCACCAGCGCACCGTGAAACCGTTGCCAGCGTTTTCTGATCTGTGCGTGGTTTCTTTTTCTTTTTGCCCGTTTTGGAAGTAAGCTTTCACTTCTTCTTCTTTTTAAGCGACGCCGATGGGCACGAGGGTTTCACCACGTCCTCCAGGGCGTACTCTGTCCCCGTAGGAACTGTCACCACTTGTGGACTTTTTGGTTCCACCACCTCCGTGGCGACGCCAGATATATCCTCGTTTTCTGCCTCCGAGGAGTCAGACACCACCATACGGGCCCTATGTCTTCGTCTCACCATGCCTGGGACCTGCTCATCCCCGTCACTCTCCGCACCCGGAGGTTCGAGAGTCTCTTCACCACATCCAGGAGTCACAACAGCTTCTTCACCCTCTGGGACTTGCGTTTCCGCCAGCCCCAGTTCTTCCGTGTTGATCTCTGCAAGATCAACTTCCAACGCCGATCCCGAGGGATCCGTTTCACCAAACAGCTCCGCCTCGTCGAACTCGAGGAGTCCCGTCTAACCAAACATCTGCACCAGTTCCATATCTAAAGAATCCATATTAATTAATCATCAAACGCCTTCGCATGCCTGGGTCCAAAGCCGCACATCGGACCGCCGAGGCCCCGGAAAGCCCAAAGGACTCCCCTTCGGTGGATTACCAGACATGTATAGCGGGTAAAGAACGGGGGACAGGCGTCTAACTAGCATACGCACCAGAAAGGGCCTGACCCTGCCCCACCCCCCACTAACCCAAGAGCCGATTAGACCAGGCCTGGGCTACGACTACTGGTCCCCTTGATCTCACTGAAGCATGCCAGCCAAAGGCCGATATTGCAGCTAAACCGCCCTGCAGGTGCGGCCGCCACTCGCAGCCCAGACAATTCGACACCTCCCGCTCTGGAAAGGAAAGCTCTGCACGGCAAACACAGAGGAGGGAAGAGCAGGACGTACTCTCCTAACGACGTCTCCGCGCCGTGACTTTGTAACATCTTAGCCGTCTACTGAGGAGGAATCCTTCCCAACGAGGGCCCTGAGTCTCTGCCGACACCACACGGCTGTAGAAAGTTGCCTACGGCGGCACGCAGATCCCTGTT
Source organism: Thereuonema tuberculata (assembly GCA_023159025.1). Classification (NCBI taxonomy): domain Eukaryota; kingdom Metazoa; phylum Arthropoda; class Chilopoda; order Scutigeromorpha; family Scutigeridae; genus Thereuonema; species Thereuonema tuberculata. The sequence continues at coordinate 7,701 of JAFIDM010000930.1, forward strand.
ACCTGCAAGCCAAGGCAGAGCTCTCTCAAAGCTGAGTCACAAGGTCCCCGCTACGGTCCTCAGAGCAAACCGTCTACGGGGTTCCGAGACTGTGCGTGCAATTCTCTTACGGGTTACCCCACAACTCCGACCATCTCACCGCTGGGGAGACCTTGTTTCCAAGATCCCTATGGAAGTCCAGCCGCTCCCGCGTATAGTAATGCTTTCGCCGACATTTCGTCGTTTTCCACCTGACACCACGAGGAGGTTGCATATGAACGGAATACGCGTCTGTAGGCGGATACCATGGAAGGCAGCACGCCCCGCCAGGCAGGAGTTGGGAACAGCTGTTTCGTCCTTCTGGGACTCATCAGCCCAACCCCTGCCTTCCCCTGATAACTCAATCAGAGTCAAGATCACTTTCAGGTGGCCACCGACCAACCTCGCTGTGACCCCGCAGAGCAAGCAAAACAAGAAAATTAAAAAGTGTGTAAACTTTCACACTTAATACCTTATTCCTCCAAACCGGAGGCTATGAAGGCATTTAACCCACTAAAAACAGATATTTATTGATTTGTACATTTTCAACTAACGTGCTGTAGAATAAGTTGAAAATATAGTGCGAGTTGAAAGCATATGACTCCATTTGTAATGCAGCTGAACAGCATGGTATTGACCCATCCATCATTAGATGGATTAGAAATAAGATGTATGATCAAATGCTGCTATATCTAGAAAGGTGCCAAGAGCCATCTGCCCATGAGACAGAGAATGTTCTATTCTATGTACCAGATGGTGTAAAGCTGTTTCGGTAGAAAGTCCTTTCTGATAGGCGTATTGCCTGCAATGTAGTGGATGTTTTAAAAGAACAACATCCCTTAAGTATCGATCAACCAATCTTTCTAAAGTCTTCATAAGAAAAGAAGAGAGACTGATTGGTCTGAAGGATTTGGCAGAGGTATAATCAGACCTTCCTGCCTTAGGAATGAAAACAACTCTTGTCTTCCTCCAGTTCATAGGAATATAACCCAGTGCCAGACAAGAGCGATAAAGATGTACAAGGGGAGGTGCAATAATTTCCATTCCATTTAAAAGGAGGGCTGGAAAGATTTCATCCTCTCCTGCTGCTTTGAAGGGTTTAAAGCTAACAATAGCTTGTTTAACCTTTTCATAAGTAACAATGCTTTTGGCGAGAGAAAAGTCCTTGCTTAAAGTTGCATGTTGAAAAGAAACCTCAGAAGCTCTTGAGTTCGGGAAGTGAAACTCTAGCAGGTATCTAAAAGCCTCTTCCTCAGATGAGGCAAAATCCCCACTGGGGAGTAACAACGATCCCAGTTTCGTCTCAGAACTTTTGGATAAGGCCTTGGTGAGCCTTGTGGCCACAGGCAAGGTACCTATGTTGTCACAAAAGGCTCTCCAGGATGTTCTTTTTGAGTGCCTAATGGCATGTATCTCCAGGATACTTATTTTGAGATTCTTTATAAGAATCCCAGGCTTGCGTGGTTCCCATGAAGTTTGCTTTATTTAGCAGTTCGCGGGTCTTAATCAGGAGTCTATCTAAAAAAGGATTCCACCAGGTTACATTGTTCCTTCGTTTACTACAAAGTGGACAGTTTTGCTGATAAGCAGAGATGAGGGCATTTGTAAGAAAGCAGACAGAGTTTTCTATGCCAAACTCTTCACGATATAGAGCAGGAAAACCTGCCATACTATTAAGATCTTCCTTATTGAAATCCCAGTTCGTAAGCCTTGGGTTTCTAAACAGGTCTTCGCTGAGCACCTCCGCGCTCAAAGAAAAGAGAATATGTCGATGGTCTGACAAGGAGACCTCTTAGGAGACCCTCCAATTGCATACCTCAGTCCTATGAACTGTGGAGGCAAGAGTAAGATCCAACATTTAAGATGTCCAGATCAGTAGATAAAAGGAACTCTAGCAAGGCCTCCCCTCTGGTATTTGAAACTGTATATATAATTAATAGTCAAAAAATTAATTTTTTTTATATATATAATTTTATTAGCAGATGAGAGTATAACATCGTCGATGTAAACGACTAATAATAAATGAAAATAGAGTAAAATTTATTTAATGTTCATTTCAAATAAAAATAGTTCTTGTAAAGTTCAAATAAAATTCAGTACACTTCCGTAAATATTTATACTGCTATGCCTATCACACTTTTGATTCGAAAAATGGTTTCTCACTTATGATCTATAATATTTAAGATATGCATGAGTCATTACATATCAAAACACTTTATCACTAGAAAATGATAACTGTTCCTCCTAAAATTAAGCACTAATAATCTGTCTAATAAAGTTAATCACTAGGCTTCCATTCAAAATTCTTTTAATATTTCATTGTCACAGATGATCATAATATTTCTTCAGAAATATTCACTTCAGTTATTTATATTTAGTTATCATGATTCATCCTTAAATAATATCAACTTGAATTATTTGCTTTAGTTAATTACACACTTATTGCGATGCATCAAATAAACTTTAATGGCATCTTGCCCACATGTTAACACTAATGGGATTTAAGTCTTTGATGAACATATAATTCGTAATATTCATATCTTATAATTTCCCTTTTATTTAATGTCTTTAATATCTTCTATTTGTCTTTAACATGGAATTAATTTAGAATAAATTAATCCGGGAGATTTAAAGTTTTTATACTTCGTTCGATTTCTATCTTCGTATTGTAAAGTTGCCAACTGTCTTCATTTCCATAATCCCGCTCCAGAATAAATAGAGGAAAGATGTAACTTACAGTTCTTGTCCTTTAACGAATCGGTTAAGACCCTCACATTTGGACTTCCTCATTTTGATCCTCTATAATTAAAATCGTCACTTGGTCCGGGATTCGTCACTTCAACCGTTTAACTTTACCTCCATTTTGCCTTCCAACTCACCAGTCACACATTCGCCTCGTTTCGCAACTCGTCATCAAAAAAACTTACGTCATGATTTAACCTACTCTAGTGTCATAACTTGCTTCTGAATTTAAAAAAAAAAAAAAAACGGTCTGATGATAATCAACCCGTTCTTTTACTTTAAAATAGATTTCTCCTTTTAATTTTCGTTAATTATTTTGAATTCACATTATAAGCACAAATCAAAAAACTTATTAAATAATAATTTTACATTATTATCTCTACAGTATTGATATCGCTACTACCCCACACAGTGTGATGGGAGTTTGCGTCACATCCCAAAAGAAGGGGCAGTCCAGAGTTCATACAGTAAGAAACCAATTTCTTTACCTCCAGAGGAGGCGGATCAGAATTAGGTTCATGAGCAAAATAAGCAGATGCAACAACAATGTTGCATCTGTTATTTCTTGGGAATCTGATTGCAACCAGATCCCTGGTACAGAATTCCGAGAGGAGGAAAACATTCCTGTGCTTTGTAAAAATACAGGCACGTGGAGTGGTCTGTAAGCAATAAAGCAGGGATCCTCCACATCCTTCAGTCCTCTGACTTTGTCCTTATAGAGCCAAGATTCTTGAATAAGAACAAAATCCAAATCGAGCTCTGTGATTGTTTTGAAAAGTACTGCAGTAGCCGCTGCAGTGCTGAAGATTAATCTGTAAAAATGAAAAAGAACAAGACATAATTTAAAGCACATTTACTAGGTTAACAAAACAAAAAGGAAAACCAAGCTTACCTAATTAGAGACCTCCATTGTCTCAGGTTTAGGAGCGAGTCCTTCCCTGTTTATGGCGTCTTCTTCTTTGTCTTCTAAAGGAGTCCCTTTTTCCAAGAATTTAGGTTTCTCCTTTAGAGTCACTTCCGCAACATCAAGATTAATACATGGCCGAAAGTTAATTTTCGCCAGTGTTTTACTGAGTCCTCATCTAGTCCAATGACTAGTCTGAGTCCGTGTTTTTCTTTTTTGTCTCCATAATTCTCCAAGTGGGGGCTTTAGGACCAGAGTTCTGCCTATCGAGCAGATAGGTCGCCTCACTTGGGTTTGAGATTTTTCCTGGGATCCAGAGCATAGCTCTAGTCAAACGGGAATATTAGGAGCTTCCACTGCGGAAAGTGCTACCCCTTCCCAGATTCTCAGATTAGGAACTGTTCTGAGAAGCCAGTCCCTACTGAAGATGTTATCTGCAGTTACAAAGATATAATCTGCCCTGTGTCTCGTACCTCTAAAGCGAGGAACTTGTCCTGCTTCTGGGATTTGACGGATCAGCTGTCCCACCGCTTATGACAGCTCCATCTGCTCTTCTTCTGCAAAATTCTCGGTCTTATTAGACTTTCAAATGGCAATTTGAAGAGCAGGATCTGCAGCTATTGCATCAGCATAGCTGCTTGTGCCAGGGCTACTAGACTGATGTTCCCGTTGTCTCTTAGGATAAGAGCCTGCTTCTGGTGATGTATTACCTTGGGATCTGTCACATTTTGTGCCAGACCCCTTGGTCCCACCTGAGGGTGCAGCAGTTCCCGATGCTCCTTGGGTAGGCGTGTGGCAGCCCTTCCTGGTTGTCCAGTCAGGGCAAAACCTCCACGACCCTTCCCTCGTGCACCGGTTGTGCCGGCTCCCCTTCCAGCAGTCTCACAGGAGACAGCCATGGCTGCTGCCCTAGCCTTCTTTCTCTTTTTCCTTTCCGTGCCACTAATCCTAGCGCGTTTTATAGCGTCCTGTATTCTCACGGTAAGTTCTCTTGAAGGTTCCCTACCGGAATCAGAACTTTGAGAGTCTAGAGGTTTCGGTATAAACCGTCCCTCTTTTGTTTCGGGGAAGCTAGCTTCCTCGTTGGTGCCCTGAATAGGGATGTTTTTGGAGGTCTCTTCATGAGAGCCCTTCATAGTTATAGTGTTAGTTTCTTCCATACAAGATGGGAAAAAAGGGGGAAATAAACAGTCACCCTGCGTAATGCCCCCATGCGCACGGAAGGCCCTTTTTTTTTATTTACTCCAGGATTTGGTCTGGTTTCCCAGAGGCACCATTCAAGACTCTTTAACCCCAGTGCCATTCATCCATTGGCACGGTCCGCAAGACACCTTAGATTGGGGGGGGGGGGGGGGGTCTGGTCCGGGTGCACAGCACTGACTCGCCTCCCACAGTGTCCTCGGACCCCGCGAAGACGAGGATTTCCACTATCCACCACCCGTGGATCCGCCAGGTTGCTGACTTCCCAAAACCCTTGGGTACAAAACTGTCACCCGGCCTGGAAGTATGACCGGGTGGCATGGTTTTAATATGGATTTATATGTTTGGTTCATCGTCCAAAAAATTAGGAATCTGGATGTCTTTGTTACCTTCCTGTATTTTTTGAGACAAGTACAGTAATGACATCTGTAGTCTGGTAGCGTCTGGTTCTGCCGCCACAAAGAGATCGAAGTGGGTCCAAGTTTTTCTTGTAATTTCTGACACACGTGTCCCTCAAGTTTCGCCACCTGTCTTGGGCAGCCTTAACATACATAAAATTTATTTAAAAATTATTTTTAAACAAATGCTTTTGTAATAATTGATTTGCAAATTTCCTAACAACGATTACTGGTGTTGATATTTGCAAATTGAAAAAATAAAATGATACTAACCGGTAACATCCAAACTAAAGGCGATTGATTGCCAGGCAACACTGACAATCTTTGCATCTTTGTGGTCAGGGTTGCCAACATCCCAAATGGCAGAATACCCTTCCACTTGGGATATCAGCTCCCCATTAAATAAGATATGATCACAGGACGCCATGTTTTCGATCTATATTTCCCGCGTTCTGATTTCGCAAAGAATCTTGGGAGTACAGGAACATCTCGTCACTGATTGGTTCACAAAACCATCGTTCATCCTACGTCACATGCTGCGACTGTTTCATTTGGATGCGGCTGCGACAACATTTTAACATTCAAATCGTTCGCAGCGACGACATCAGAGGGAGTTTCATGTCCATGTGGAATGGGGTGCGTGAGATTCGGGGATTCATCGTTCGATTTTCGTCCTACTTTCGCATCCATGTGCAATGGGCTTTACAGCAGAAGGTGGGGACTCCTATGAAGGATGGGAGTTCAATGAGGATAATGCAGATATTGTACAGGAAACGTGACAGAGGATCTCCTTGTGTGACAACTTCTGGTAGATTTGAGAAGAGGTGATATTTTCTGTGTAAATGATGCAGATAGCACTTCTTGTAGAGATATCCTGTATCGGTGAAGGAAAGAGATAGCCCTCAGGGTCTGATGATGGTCTGCCATAGTACTGAGTCATAAGTGTTTGCTACATCGATGGAGACGTTACCATTGTAAATTATTCCATTTAAACTTAAGATTAACAGAAACAAAAGTACTTTATTTGTTTTGTCTACTTAGTTAAATAGATTGCTAAATTTTATTTGATAAACATTGATTTACTTGTTAAATAATAATAATAAGGCTAAATAATAATAATAAAAAAATCATCATAGGAAGGTATTTTGTTAGTTGCGCTGGCGTGATTTTGTTGGAAGTTCGGGATATTTTCCTTAGTTTCGTCCTCAAGGATTGGTTATGGTTTTGTGAACTTGTGGAGAAGATTTGAATGGAAATAGGCGTAATGATATTTTTAAGTGAGGCCCTAGTCGTGATGTGTTCCCGAAAATTAATAACTCCTGGAACAGCATTGTTTCTCCCCATTGATCTTTCTCTTAGATTTTAGAAGTAATGCATTGCCTACTGTGCTTCCTGAATGCCTTCTGGCACTTGGCAGATTCCTGCTTCATAATTTGCATCTTTTCTTTTGTCTTCAGCCTTATTTAGGGAGGTGGCATTTTTATGGAGATTTTTTTATTTTTGTTACATTGGGTAGGAGATTGCAAGATTTCCGAATGTTACAATGTTTGTTGAAGTGTTCCTAATTCCCTTATCAATATAGTCGTATCTATTCTGTTAGTGGTCTTGCAAACAAAACTAAGTCATTCAGATCCTCTTTCTTTCTGTAATATTTTACTTTGCTTTATGGTAAGTTTTATAATGGTCATTTATTGTCACTCCATTCCACTTTTTATTCATTCCAAACATTTAGTTGAGAAATTTTATCATATCATAGATTACTTTAACATCTGCAAAATCCAAATTCATTGCAATTCCATTTCCTGCTTTTGTTCTTTTTGTAATTTTAGGAACCAATCATGAACAGTGAAATCCTAGTATATTTTTTTAAAAAAAAATTCTCTTTAAAATTAACTTTGTGTACTGCACTTCATTGATAACATTAATTGGGAGCCATACACCTGTTTAAGATTAAATATGCTTTATGCAAGAAATATAATATGCATCACTACTAGTTTCGCGAAGACTCGAGAGAGGGCATTTTCAAGTAACTTGAACAGTATTGATCTTGAGAACTTATACATAAATCCGGAAACAACAGCATTCTGGGTATTTGAAACGAATTGAACTCAAGAAAAGAAAGGAAGAACGGGATTACTAACCTTTTCTTGTGGTTTAAAATTGTGTTTTCGTTAATCAAATTTATCTGGGTTTTTTTAGGGAAAACGTATGAGGAAAATAAGCCTTCATGGTCTTTACAATAATAGGTATGAGTGCAACGGAGAGCTTGCGCGGACAACAATGAAGTCGAGATGTTAAGCGCATGCCATTGGTATCAATTGTTAATGTTTCTTGGAAGAGAAAAAATTAGTCTTCAAAAGGAGCTTCTTGCGGAAGCGGCCAAATATTTTTTTCCCTGACATGGGAGAAAGAATTTAAAATATATCTATGGCGAAATAGATATATGTGAAAGTCAATGCCAGACAGTGAAATTCCCAGATGAGTTTTAATGGAAAACTCAATTTATTTATTTTTTTCGATTCCTGAGAAATCGGAAAAAAGAATCTGTGCAACGAAGAAAGAAGAATAAGCCTTATCTACGCACATCGTGAATTGAACTACGACTATTATCGAACAGTTGTTTGCATTTGATGAACATCGATTTATTTTCTCTTAAGGATAAGTTGTAAGTACAAATCATTTACTTATTCTTGAATTTACGCGTGGGAATGTTAAACAGTTGAAGATGACGAAGGATTTTCGCATTGAAGAATCGTTATTCGAAAATGGCGGCGACTCGAATCTATATGACCGATAGGAATTATACGGATTAAGTTAAGGCGAAGAACCTTTAAATCTAGTCTAATGATCCAGAGAATTATTTATGCGGGATAAAGAAGTTATTTTCTTTATTTAAGTCTATAAAGTGAATTGTGAATATTTTCGCATAAGGTGTTAAGCCTAATTTAGCATAAGGTGTTAAAATCCAGATAATCGTAGAATAGTACTATCAGGATAATCAATCGCTAAATTAGAATTAAAGGCAGATCAACTTTAATCGAATCATAGATGTTACTGATTTGTTAAGAGAACTTTTTCTTATAAAATAAATGATGTTTTCAAGTGAACTTTTGAACATTTAAGAGAATCGATATAGAAGACTAACATCGATTGAATAGTGAATTGATTTAATGATTAAAGTTAATTATTGTGTTACTGCTTAATGTTAATAGAAAGAATCTTAGAAAGATAGCGGAGACTTATTATGTACATTGCCAAAGATAAGTTAATTGCAACCATATATTTTGTCTTTCTTAGTTTTCTTCTAGATCTTCCATATGAACTTAAGAAGAGGGAATGAGTTACTATTAATCACATCATCGTATTCTAGGATAGGACTTTTGAGAATCTCGAAGATAGCTTGCAACTATAGTACCTAGAAGATAAATATTCAAGAGAAGTGTTCCCTACAAGTAGATGTTATTGACGGGAGATTTCTTATCTGTAAACTTTATTCTCGAGGAAGAGAATTAATTGTAACCCAACTAGACAACATGTTTCATTAAAAATAGATTTTGTTATGTTTTCTGGAAGTTAACTCTGTAAAACTTTTGTAATCAGTTTTAGCTTACACCAAAACCCGATTACAGTAAACATAAATATATACACATTGAAGAATTGCTACTTAACAGTAGGTTTAAAATAATAATAATATTATTTCATTCCAGATTAAATTCTACCACTTCAGTATTCTCCCACTGTATCCTGGGTAACCTCTAGTACGATACTGCTGCTCTTCGCGTTGAAAAACAGAAACTAATGCAAGTCATCATTTCTGTTGTTTGGACTATCTCAGGAAGTCACATGATGTAAATACAAAGTTCGTATCAGCCACAGGATTGTTCTTGAAAATCTGAGAGACCTGTATGCATAAGAACTAAAAAATTATTATCCAAAAAATTTTTTATTTAATTTTATCCAAATTTTAATTATTTTATTTTTATATTTAAGGGATAAAAGATAGGGCATGAAACCTGGTGAAGAAAAAATAAAAAACTAAAATAAAATACAAATAAAGCTTAAAAAGTAAAAATTAAAATAAAACAATGGGTGAGGATAAGGGATTAATGTAAACCAAGGTAAACTGGGTTTTTTCCTTTTTTCTTTTTCCTTGCTTGTTGGAAAGGCCATAACCTATCATGGAAGGTACAGACAAGGATATATTGTATACACTTGGTAAAGTTAAAATAGATCATCTTCATAAAACCGTCTGGGAGAGAAATGTCTCCGACGGCCATGAGAAGGTGAATGTGAAGTGGTGCGAAGAAAAGGTTTGTGTGGAGGTACGAAGGGTCGTTTCTGTGTGAAGTTGAGACCGGCTGGGGTAATAGAAGGGCTTGAAGATACCGGCAAGGACAACATGGTGGATTGTGAAGTAGATTGTGTGGATTTCGATGGAACTCTTGCTGTAGGAGTAGCAATGATTTGAAAAATGACAGAAAAAGACTTGTGAGGAGGACAAGTGATGTCAGTTTGACAGGAGATCGAAGACGTGTGCTTGGATTTCACAGCAAAAGAAAGTCTTTTGGGTTGGCGCAGCAGGAAGCATCTTCCGGGCTTCGGGATAAGAAAGAGTGTTTTACCCGAATGGTCCAAATCTCTTTCTCCTCTTTCCAGCGAGTTTGATGTCATGCAATGCGTTTAGCTCATTTCCATACAATTTTTATAATTGGCAGTTTATTATATAATCCGAGCTTCTGTTTGTACACATGAAAAAGGCAATGAGAAAAATTTGCTGAAATTGATAGTGTAATTTTAAGTTTATTAAATTTATTTTAAATATGTATTTTTTCGTATGGTAGTTTATCAGCTGATAATTTTTTTTATCCAATATGGTTACT
>JAFIDM010000931.1:0-17838 GCA_023159025.1 Thereuonema tuberculata
GCAACACTAATATATTTTCGGGGCAGATTTAGTGCGCTGCCCGCTATTTCACGCGTCTTTTCTTGAATGATAGGGTCACTTAATGGCACTGATGCATCACGGGACTGATGAATCCATTCAATTAGAATTTCCTCGGCATCTTCATATTTTCCACACTTTACTTTTTTACGTTTGCAACCACCCTTCGCTGCATTGGTAATTCCATTCTTATTTTTTATTATTGTTCTCAGAGTGGATGAGGGAATTCCTAGAGATTCTGCGAAATCCTTTTGACTTAGTGTAGAATTCTCGTCGTACTTACGGAGAATTTGCAATTTTTCACTTATAGAAAGGGATTTCCGCTTCGATATTTTGCACTAACTTACTGTATCACAGACCCGCACTTCAAAGATTTCAAAGATTCCCTCCTACCAGGGAAAGAAAAGAATCTTTAAAGTGTTACATTTCTTTTCGATACAAAATTTTCGATATAAAAAAAGCGCTACAAGCGGGATTTGAAGCGTTATAAGAGGGTAAAAGTATACAGAGTTCCATAGAAAATTCCAGGGACCGTAAGAAAGGAGCGTAAAGAACGGGATAGTGCTATAAGCGGGAGCGTAATAACGGGGTTTTACTGTATATATATATATATATATATATATATATATATATATTTAAATTACTTTGGTAATATAGGGCTTATCGTAAGCGCCCTCAACCGAAGAAACATGACAGTTGCGGACATATATTGTTTGACAAAAAATGTTTGTTTAAATGTGCCCTACCATCCCTGAAAGGTTGTCGAATGAGTTTAGAATCACCTGTATATTAAAGTTTTATTATTAGATCATTTGTAAACAATAGTTTCAAGTCCATTTTGAAATACATAATGCAAAAGTTCAAAGAGCGTACAAATGCATGAGAAATAAAAGAAGAACTCACCAGACAAAGAGTTCACGGATCTGTTTTTTTTTTAAATTGTGATACCGGGAATCCAAGATGGACCATTTCTGGTTTCCTGAATTCGTCAGTGGATCCGCCCCGTATCTTACATCTCAGTGAACTCAGAAAACATATAAAGAAAACAAATAGCCGTCCAATTACAAAAACATCAAAACTTAAATAAAGAATAAAAAGGCCAATCAGTTAAATCCCGCTAGCGATCGCTTAGCATGTAAGGGATTAATTGTTAGATAAGAAATATACGCTGCAAATGTTTAACTTGCATACAAATACATGAGAAATAAAAGAAAAAACGAATATGACCAAGAGTTTACTGATCTGTTTTTTGAAATTGTGATAATTGAAGGGCCATTGTGGTGTTTACTTTCTCTAAATGTTTTCCGAGTTCACTGAGATTTAAGATACTGGGCGGATCCAACTGACGAAGGTTAGGAAACCAGAATTGTTCCATCTTGGATTCCCTGAATCAAAATTTCAAAAAAAATTCAGTGAACTCTTAGTCTGGTGAGTTTTTATTTTATTTTTCATTCATTTTTAAGTACTAAATATTTAAATGAATACCTGAATGAATATTTAACATTAAGATACTTTTAATATTAGTTCAGATTAAAAAAAAAAAACAATAGTTAACTTTTAAATACCTAATAAAATCAAAGTACATGCGATCACAGGATTGCTAGTTTAAAATAAAGATATTATCGTGGGTGGAATCTCCTTTGCTTAAACCTAGTCCATTTTCTTCTAAAGCTTTATTTCTCGAAATTCAGTTTCCCTATGTTATTTTTAATTATCTCTTAAGATTTTGAAGTAGTATTTGAAAGGGTTATTCCTCTATAATTTTTCGGAAGTTTTTTTCTCCTTATTTGAAGAAAGGGATAATATTTCGTTCTATCTATTGATTTGAATTTGTTCGAAATCCCATATTTGTAATCCACTTTTGCTTATTCCATTGTACGTTTTTCAGAATTTCATTATTACTCCTATCAGTTCATGAAGCTTCATTATTTTTAATTTTGCTAATACTTTATCTCATTTTCTTGTATAATTTTCTTATCCATTACATTTGTATCTTCTATAAAATATCTCTGTTCACCTTATAATTCGCATATGTTTCCTTTCCTAATAACTTAATACAAAATATCGCCATAACTTGTCAATTCATGTGTTCTTCAAAATTCGTAAAATTCGTAAAATTCGTAAAATTATTTATCAAAATTCAGTACCTGTTTCTTTGAATTTTTTTTTATAATTTTATATTTATAGCCCTTATAATTTCTGTTCTCTATACAATTTATTATACTTTCTCTTTTCATTTAGATACAGTAATATTTTCCTTTGATTATCGCGCCTCTTATTTTGTTTTTTTTTAACTTTACTTTTTTCTTGTTTTCTTCACATTCTTCATCAAACCAATCTAATACTACAGAATGAAATAACAATCAAATCTATTTAACTTAAGCCTACTTTTAACTTCTTTTTTTTTTTCAATTTCTAAATTTTCATTTTGCTGAATATTATACCTCGATATAAGGTCACGCCGCATAAAAGATCACTTTTCTAAAGTACCGGCTCATTGAATAGGAATTCTATGATATGAAATAATGGATATATGGTAACTCGTAAATACCGTAATCGCATATAAGGTCACTTTTGTCTGTGATTTCAGTGCCACACTAATTCAATTCCAAGAATTTTTCCGTGGATACAATCTTTTATCGGCATCATTTCTCCTTCTGACAGAGGGACAGCTTTCCCATGCCTGGACGAGTGGGAAGGATATTTCTCCCTTCCCATCGCGTCACATGTCCATCGTTTGTTCACCAGGAAGTCGAAGGAATGGATCTCATTCCAACCGTTACCACGAACGACTCTCAACAATATTCTGTCCTTGCATACTGTTGCAGAAACATGTAATGGAAAGAGAAAAATTGAAGCGTTTATCACCGTATGAGAAAGTTGAAGAAGGCCTTCTCCAATGGATGAAATTTGCTACAGCACATAATGTATCTATATCATTCTTAGTACTGAAAGAAAAAGCTCTACAAATAGCCGCACAATTTTTTTAGGAGCTAATATGGATGGCTCTGAAAAACTGAGATCGCTAGTTATCGGAAAATTTCAAAAGCCACGTTGCTTTAAAAATGTCAATTCTTTACCTTTGGATTATGATGCAAGCAAAAAAGCATGTTGGAATGCTACCATATGTGAGAAAACTATACGGCGTTTCGATAAATACTTTTTGAAAAATAAAAGAAAAGTTGTTTTCATCGCAGACAATTGCCATGCTCATATCAACATACCTCAGTTGAAATCAATTGAGCTCTTTTTTTTACCCCCAATTATTACGAGTGTTTTGCAATCTTTCGATCAGGGAGCCATTCAAAATCTGAAATTGAACTACAGAAAGCTCCTTCTGAAAAATTTGATTTCAGCAATTGATGAGAAAAAAAAATTAAAGTTTCTGTGTTAGATGCAATTTTTTATATTCATAAATGTTGAAGCTTGATGTCAAACACGTACATTTCAAATTGCTTTCGACATGCTGGTTTCAATTTTCTTCAAATAGTGTGGATAAAATAACAGATGAAGATGATGAAGACAGTATTCCTTTAGCTGTGTTAATACAAGATCTCAGAAATCGCGGCTGTGCTGTAAAAGGGGAAAGGGAATACGTGAGAATTGATGATGAAATTGCTACCACTTCTCAAGCTTCGATTTCCGAAATTGTTTCGCAAGTTTTAGATTCCAGAGCAGCAGAAAATGAGAATAACGACAGTGATATTGAAAGTGAAGCGGTGACACAAGCAGAAGCGCTCAGAGCATTAAATGTCGTAAGAATTTTTTTTTAAGAGCCATGAGGGAGCTGAAAAACATTTTCGGAAATTACAAAACTAAAAAACATTGTACAAAAGATGAAACCAAAATCGCGACAGTCCTGTATTATTGATTATTTTAAGTAAGGTTAGTTGTACATAAGTACTTTGCTTGAGCATACTAGTACTATTTCTAAAAACTTTATTCCGAATTAATTTTTTTACAAATAATTTCTTTCTGATTCCTAATTTTAATTGGTAAATTAAAAAATTATAACGTAATAAACTGATATTTTTGTACGTATTACATTTTACAAAGAATTATACTGTATTTATATAATGCTTATTTATTAACAAATGCGTATGAATCGGTTATAAGGTCAGCCACTTATAAGGTCACTTTCGCGAGGTCCCAAGGGTTGATCTTATATCAAGGTCTGACTGTATTTCTTACTTTTTTCATTCTTCTTTTAAATCTCGTCCCTTATTGCTTCATCAGTAAAATGTTTTCTTATTAAGCAATAATTGATAATAAGACAAGTGAATATAATTTTGAGCTAAAGCCTAAATTTAAGGACGACCCGTAAAATGAAAAAACATAATGAAAAATGGAAGTACATTAATGTAAAGACAACTAAAAAAGAGTTGGGAAAAAAATAAAAAGAACATAAGGAAAACGAGATAAAAATCTACGAAGATATTGAGAAAAAAAAAATAGATATGCAGATTCCAAGTGACAACCTCCTATTTATTAGTCCCAGATGCATCAAGCTACAACTGACAACTGAAATGAGATGGTTGCATTTCTAACATTTAAGCTAATAAATACGCATGAAAGCGTAGTGTTCAGAATAATTTCAAAAGTTTCAACAGGTGAATATAATATAAATTTAAGGGCGAACCACAATAATAATAAAAAAATTAAATATAATAATAAAAAGAAGCCTGGCATGGCCGAGCAGTCTAGACGGCGCGGCGGTCTGCCGTCTGGCCGTTGTATCGGGATCGGGGTTCGAATCCTTGCATTGCCTTGGCTGTTTTTTTCTTCTTGTGTGCTTCGTCCGTTTCTCCCCTGGGACTTACTATCTCAGGGTTAATCTGGACCAACGGTCGCCAACCGGTAGTCCACAGACCACTGGTGGTCCGTTGAAAATTCGTGATGTTACATAGAAAAATTGGGACAATATTTCAATTTTAACCTTTTACAGCCCTTTATCCAATATTTTAGACTTTTTTAAAAAAATTACCTTTAATGGGTGCATTTTATACTAATAAAATAAAAGTTTTCTTGTTATCATTATACATATGTATTTATCTTTTTTTTTTAAAAAAAAAAATTTCATATTAGTGGAGGCCAAATTTAAAATTATACATTTAGTGGTCCATAAAGGTCTGAAGGTTGGCGACCGCTGTTCTAGACGAGATGTGAATTTCGTCCCCCTTCTTGAATATCCTAGCCCCATCCTGACGTTGTCAGGTAGGGTTAGCCCATGGTTCATAGTTGGCCAAAATGGATGAAAGAAAGGAATAAAAAAGGAAGTATGTTAACGTAAGGAAAAATAAATAAATAAAGTTGGAAAAAAATAAAAAAAAGTTAGGAAACCTAAGTAATATATATTAAAAAAAAACCAACGTGAACATTAAGAGAAAAAACATTAACATGAATATACGTAATCGAACTGAATCGAACTTTCAATATATGAGTCCGAGAACTTAATCATGAAGCAATTCCAGAGAAATCAATTGAGATGGTTGCATTTCTAACATTTAATATCAGAAATTCTAATGAAAATAATGGCAAATTTTTCGAACATAGTGCGCGTTGACGCCTGAAAATATCCTTTCCTTCCGTTGTTTTGACCTCTGAACTCGATAGTGAAATCCGTTTGTCGATCCGACCTTTCGTTCTGGAGTTGTTGGGGCGAACAAACACGGAAGGACGGACGAACAGGACAAACGCAATAGCTACTGATTTTGGTCGCTATCACAAGAGCTCGCAAGTGGGTTTCTGAAAATTGAATCAGTGATAGTAGCTTCAGTCAATAAATATCACACATTCGCTTTTCGTGATTGTTTATTATTTGACTTTTCAACATAGGCTATTATTACAGCCAGAAAAGGTCATTTAATTAAATTTTATATAAAATATTACTCTTTTTTTTTTTCAAAAGTAAAAATCCGAATTTCTTTTTAAAAAGATATTCGTAAAATTCTACAACTTGACTAAATGCTTAATATATTTATAATATATTGCATACATTAGTGATGAGGGATATTTCACGGATTGCTTTTTTTTTCACTCACATCAGAAAATCTCAGTTACCAACAGTACAACGGAACTGTGACTGTGATTTCATGAAACAGTGAAGACAACTAGCGGCAGTATGATGAAACGAATCTATTTGAGAAAACATGATATCTATAGAAGAGAAGCAAACTTATTTCCATTAATATTTATATTTTAAAGACAACAACGAATAATTTGTGTGAAAAAACCAGCAAATATAGTTCATCTGTTGTAAGAAATATATAGAATGATTTTAATTTGGAAAACAATGCCAATTGAGTTAACTGTGACTTCGAAAAAAGTGTGATTTCACGATTACACGCTCTCTCTCCGTCGATATCACTATAATAGCCCTGCCATGTCAGTAATACCCCAGATGAACTATGGTAAAAAAAAAACACAGATTGGAGAATGCTGGGGACAAATCGAAACATTGAATTATAAATTTCTTGTAAAAAAATAAATAAATGGTAACTGATTTTTTCAAAGGTAATTGCTGAATATAGGTGTTATTTTAATATTTTACAATAATTATTTCTAAATATTCAATTTTATATGTTATTATATGAGATAATTTAATAAATAAGTTTTCAAATCTTATTTATATTGGATAATATTTTGTATTTACAAAATAAAAATATATCTACCTACGTTTATTTAATATTATTATTACCTTTATTTATATATATAATATTACTATTATTATTTTGGAGATCTAATTGCAAATTTGTAAAAAAAGGACTAAAAAAAACATCATCATTAAAAAAAAAATCAATGGTAAACATATAAAATTTTATTAATGATGTTACTCACATATTGCAATCATGATTATAACGAAATCATACTATAAAGTCCATAAAAACATTTTTGAATGATTCTTTACGATATATTTTATTCACTAGAAAAAATTAATTTAAGTTAATAACGACAACTAGGTAATTTATATATTTACTTTTATTTTTTCATTACAACAATTTTCGCAAACTTTTTTTTTTCAAATGCAATGTTCTGATCACAACAGGGTTAGAAATACTCTGTTACTGCTCTGACTATTCCAGTTTTATGAAAGCTTTATCACTATAAAACTGAAACACAGTCTAAGTTATCATTTGTTTTGTATTAGTTAAAATTTTATCGTTGACACATTTGTCTTAGAGAATTAAACAAGTAAAAAATTACTCAGTAAAAACTATAGTTGAATGCAAACGGTTAAGTGACACTTAGCATCGCCTTTAAGTTGGTATTTCACAACCAGATTGACCTGTTTGGATATTTAAAATTTCACATTAAATCTTACAGCAAATATTGTTAACTTCTAAATATAAGAAAAACATCAAGTGTTTCATAGGTATTTATTTGTTTTATGGTTTTGTTCTAACTTGTCATTTTCATCGGAAAATGGAATTTTTTTTAAACAGATGTTAGCATAAAAGTTCTTTAAGATGCAATAGGACGCTATTAATCGAACTATAAGGAGACACAAAAAGAGGCAAAAAACGGAAAACGAAACGAATAGATATGTTCAGAAAGTAACTGACAAAACTTTAAACATTGTAATGTTGCGGAACTCTTCAGGAATTCTATTTGAGGACATTATTCATTCCATTTTATTTTGAATTGTTTTATTTTCTCTGTATTCCCCTCGACATCTAGTTCCTTTCATAAGTAATCATTTCTGATTCAATCGGTTCTTATGCATCCTTTCACATGTCTGAGACATTTCATTTCTGATGCTTGTGTTTGGTTAATTCTTTTTTCCTTGTGCTCAGCACTATGATCAATGTTGATACTGCCATTACCTCATAAAACTTTCATTATCATGTCTTTAGTTTGTTTGCTTGTTTTTTTCCTTTCTAAGAACTTGTGCCACATATTCTTTGGAAGTTGTTGATTCTGTTCACTCTTTGTCTTTTTCGAAAGTAACGTTATATTGGAAATGTGAAACTTGTTCTGTGATTTTCAATGACAAATTGAAAATGATTTTATGTTCTTATTGGTTAACATCCAAGAATGTTTTTGTTTTTTTGATTAATATTTCTAAATTACACGTGGAACTGAATTTGGCTTATAGGCAGTTCTTTAAAGTCTGTCATTACTAACATATAATCACCTAATCGTCTGTAAATAGAGTTATATTTAAGTAACATTGAGCTCTCTATTTTGTTCTCGCTTATATTGTGTCTCTGCATTTGTGATTGATTATTATCTTAATCCTTTATCTTGTCTTATTCTTTTATGTTAATTCTTTTTTTTTCGGTCTCAATAATAATTTTGGATTTTCCTAAGTGCTGTGCGTGCTTATAATAGATGTGAGAATCATTTTTTTCCATTGTATACCACAGTTTTTAATTGATATTATCAAATGCTTTGTCATTATAGATATATGCTAATAGAGTTGTACCAATTTCGTTTTAATAATTTTCTAAACACTTATTTAAACATTCAGGGTGCTTATAATTAAAGTTGCGATTTCAAAATGCCCTAACTTTAAAACTACCGGTCAGATTGACGATATTTTACCAGAACAATCGTTATGTAATGGAATTTTATTTTGCGACGTAAAAAAATTTTGGAAAATCCACAATGTGCCGATAGATGGCGCTGTCGGAGTTCACATTGCTGTTGTGGAGGTATGCAAATTACTGAGACATGTTACTAACGTCTTAGTAAAGGCATAGCCAATTACATCTTAGTAATTTGCATACCTCCGGAACAGCAATGCGAACCCTGGCAGCGCCATCTATTGGCACATTTTGGAGCTATTTTTTTCCTTCGCCGAACAAAATTCCATTACCTCACGATTGTTCTGGTAAAATTTCAAGTCAATCTGGCAGGTAGTTTTAAAGTTAGAGCGTTTTTTTTCTTTTTATATTTTTGTGTTATATAATTTTTATTTATTTATTTATTTCTAAATTTAAAATTACAGTCCTGCTAGGTTTTCAAAATGAAATCCTGTGATGCAGGTGCTGAAAGTATAAATAATTTATATTTGTAATTTAAAAAGTATTAATCATATAAAATCATATAAAAATTATATAATTACGCAATTATACGAATTATACTTAAATTAGATTCAATTATTTAATTATATAAAAATCAATATATCACAGAAATATAAAAAGAAAATCAAATACAAAAAGAAAATTATTATAAATATCATTCATTACAATCAAATTTAAGGTTCCCAAATTATTTTTTACTTATTATTCTAATTACAATTTCTTTCTTTCAATGTTTATACTGTATAACATTACTGTATAACAATGTTTATACTGTATAACATTAAAAATTTCTAAATCTAATTGTGAAAATAAAACTTTAAATAACAATCTCTCATGCCAAAATTATTCAACTAAAAAATATATAAACAAAATATCAATACACAAGACCAAAAACACACAAAATATAAATATAGTATATGTAATCAAAAATACCTAAATATTCCAGATAATTTCGCCAAATATAATTTTTGCAGTATTTGCCTTTTTAATATACTTATTTTATTAAATTTATTTTGTTTTAATTCATTTGTAATTTGCATAAAAATCTTTAATAGAATTCTATTTTTATTTCTTAATCCAAAGTTGTTCTTAGGATTTTCATAATATAAAATCTTTATTAATGTATTTCTAGTAATATTTTCTAAGTTATAATTTCTAATTTGATTTCTAATTTTATAAAAGTTATTTATTATTAAAGAATATAATATTTTTTCTTTTGGCATTAAAATTTTATATTTTATTCTTATCTGTATTTTTTCATTCTTTGTTAATATACAATAATCTTGTATTATGTAATTCATTATTTTATTTAATATTCTATTTATGTTATTAGTGTCTGTATTACCTAAATGTACCCAACAACATAATCCATAATTTATTAATGAATCTATAAATGATTTATATATTAACATCTTGTATCTTATAGAAAAGATACCCTTTATATGTTGAAACATATATATTAATGAATTAAGTTTATTTAATATATATAAATAATGTGTTTTCCAAGAGAATTGATCATTAATATATAAACCTAGATATCTAATTGTTTTAATAATTTCAATATTTTCACAATTACAACTTTGGAAGTTTATGTCATCATCGAATAAACAATTATAATCATGATATTTTATTACTGGATTTGTATGTAAAAATTTATTTTTTGTTTTCAATATCATTAGTTTTGTTTTTTCACTATTTATTTTCATTTTATTATTGTGTGTCCAAATAATTAATTTATTAAAGTCTTTTTGTATATTGTATTCTGCAGTTTCATAATTTTCATTTATATTTATCAATATGATGTCATCAGCATAAGCAAAAATTTTTGATGTTGATATTGTACTATATAATGTATTTAAGTATAAAATAAATAAAAGTGGTCCTAAGTTTGAACCTTGAGGAATTCCTGTTTTTAATTTATATGTTTTACCTAATTTTGAATTTAAATTAATTCTTATTTTTCTATTTTTTAAATAGTTTTTTAATATTTCTATCATATTGCCTCTTATTCCAATATGAAATAATTTTTCTATCAATATCTTATGATTAATACTATCAAATGCTTTCTCAAAATCTATAAAAAATAATATATATATAATAACCGTTATTTAATGCACAATTTATGATTTTTTGGAAATCTTGAAAGAGTTTATCAGTACTTAAATTTTTTTGATATGCAAATTGTTCTTTTTTTAGTAATTTATATTTATACAGAAAGTTATATATTGAATTAGTTAAGCATGTTTCTATAATTTTTGACATATTGGAAAGAACAGAAATTGGCCTATAATTTTTTATATCATCAATTTTTCCTTTTTTATATACTGGAGTTATTTTCGCAGTTTTCCAAATACTTGGGTAAGTTCCATATTCAAACATGGCTTTTATAAGTTCATGCAATATTGCTGCAAATATATCCATATACTTTTTTATATCTTTTACAGCAATATTATCAATACCAACAGTATTTTTATTTTTCATTAATGTAATTATATTTATTATATTTTCAATACTAGGTATATTAAACACTATTGAATTTATTGAAGTTTCAATATCCGTATTATTACTTCTAGTGTTACAATTACATGTACTAACAACTTTACTAAATGTTTTACCAAATAATTCATCAACTTTAATTATAAGCTCCCTGTATATAAAACCTACTTTTAAAAATGGTTCTTTTTCATCTTTAGTCAGTAGATGGATGATTCACATAAGTTTTTGGAACAACAGTGAAACATATCAAATCCGGCCTAATATGGCACCTAGTAGGCCGGATTACAGAAAAGTTGGACTACCGAGAGTATTCTTAAAATAACTCAATAGCTCAATTTTTGTGAAGACATAATGCCAGATGTAATTAATTTAATCTCAGTTTCATAATCTTGCAGTCAAATGTTTATTAAAAACAATACAATCAAAAAGTGTATTTTATAATTACAGTAGTCTTATTTATTGTATACAGTATAATTATGCAAATGCGTTAACTACATTTTAACAATATACTTACTGTAAAATAAAACAAATCTAGTTTATAATATATGTCTTCATAATGTTTCAAATTTGCATGAAAATTCACAATTTAATGGAACGAAACAAAAATGTTAAAATGTAAACCAATAAATGGTGTTATTAGCCCAGACAGAATAGGAAAAAACGCGGAATAAACCTATGTAGTTCTAAAATTTGCAGGATTGTGTAGGGGTAGCCCTGAACAACATCTAATAAAGTCCCCTCGATTATAGGCGCCGCAGGGGGTGGGAGGGGGCGTTAAAGGTTCCGTTTTTCATGGTTATGCTCATAACTCGAAAACAGTGCGCCTTAGCGACAATACCTACGTAATGACAATTAAAGCTTAGTAAATTTCCCACAACTTTGTTCCTGTACATAATTACTGAAAAACGCATGGTTTGCAAGATATTCCCTATCCAAAGTATGTAATTTTCACAAAAATAAAATTTTCGTAACTTGTTGCATCAAACTAACCTTTCTAGGTCATCACTCGTCGTTTCACAGAAACATCGTTAGAAAGAAAATTGTAGAGCATGAAATTTCCTTTAAGAATATATAAACATACACAGTTATATTGAACACGTCAAGAGATATAGCGTTGAGAAGATTGTTGCCAAAAATAGTGAATTTGCCAGAAAACTGCTCAGGTCTGTTTGACATCATGGCGGGCGATAAATATACCGTTATATATATAGTTTAGATATATTTTTAGGTAAACTTATTATGTAGTATGTGTGTATTGAACAAATAAAATTGAAAATATATATTATTTTTGAAACAAAGAGAACTATAGAGAATAAAGTAGTAAAGTTGAACTTAACACATTTTATTGTCAAAACTGGGTGAATATACTGTATAAAAACATTATATAAATCTTCACTCTATCGCCTCAACCAGGTCGATCGCCACATCTTCCTCCTCCAGAAAGTCGTCCGCATGGATTGGTGTGCACCTTCGCATCCACAAACTGACGAACAGTAAATACCGGTAACATCTTATAAATAACTTCTTTAAAAAAAACGAAATATTGATTCAAGAACTCTGGCAGGAGCAGGAGGTGTGTTGTTTTGATGGGATTGAGGACTCTACTATGATCTAGAACCCAACCCCACTGTTCTGGATCGCGAAAGTTACCCAGCCATATCTGCATTTGTAAGTACATTCTAAAAGAGTGTTGTTGTGCTGCACCTTTGGTTGGTGGGAAGGAAGTCAGATTGACCCTCACCTTGGTGGAGGATTTCATAAAGCAGTTATAATAGTGACTGTTCAAATCGTGTTGTTTTTGGGGGAGGGGGCGGGCATGATACATGATGCGGAACATCTCCTCCCCAGCTTTTGCAACAGCGCCCCGTGTTGAGGTGTGTTCGTGAAATACCTCAGCTATAGCTTTGGTTTCCCTCGGCATTTTGGTGAAGCATTTCAGGATAGACGCTTTGCTTTTGCCGAAGATGCGGCAAGTGACGTCACACTCTGTGAAGCTGTGTATGAAGAGGATCGATCCACTAAACTTGAACTTCTACAATTTTGAGGTGGAGAATAATGTGGTCTCGATGTTTCCTCTTCCAGGCTTCACGAAGTAGATGTTTGTATTTGGTGGTGTGAGGGCTATCATTAGGACAAGGTCTACATCTTCTCCAATCACAACAACGAAGGAATGAAAAGCTTTTTTGTTCAAGCCACATCATACAATAGAACTATCTCCCGGGGAGGTAGTCGCCTGTATCCCTCGTGCGGTCAAGGTCATCACCAGCAGCGCTATTAACTTGGTCTTGTTCTTATCATTAACAAGGAATCTCCGGTATGTTTTGTCCTGATAACCATTTTCCATACTTCCATAACGTATCCATTAGACTTGGTAGCAGTACATCTTGGGGGATAGGATTCAAAGTATTCACATCCTGCACAATAACATTAGTTATTCCCGGTTTTGGTAAGTTTACATAACGTCTGCAGTTCCAAAACAGCCAATTTTCCCATTTCAACACCAGGTGGAGCTGTTGTCAGTCGTTTGATGTCATCTGATTTCGGCAGAGCGACTGCTGGTGTCACACATTTCATGCCTCCCAAATTATGAAACGTTTTGAGGCCATCCAGAGTTGATAAAAGTCAGCTTTATCAAACACGTATTGGCAAAAAATTTTCCGCGGACATAGATGTTTGCTATTGGTATAGGGATGACATTTCCAGTTTTGCTGCTTGATAGTACTTTCCACTGAAACCAAGCTAAGTAACAAATTTACCAAATTCCTGAACCCAAATTTCCAGTGTATGAAGTAGGCAATTTCTGTGAGGATTGACGATATAAACGGTCGTGGACGAATGGCAGAAATAATGGCATGGGCAATCCCCACTTGTTCCCTCGCAATTCCCTCTTTACCCTGTCTTTGCTTTGGGATCACAGCCTCCATGAAAGCTTGTAGCATAGTCCGTACCATCCGGTCAGCGCCATTCAAGAAAGCATCGCTTGGAGGGTAACTGTTTGTATCATAAGCCTGAGATTGGATCTGTTTTATAATTGCAGCAGCCGTTTGTACTACTCTTACGTTATCAGTTTGAGATGCATACCACGCAGAGTTCAAAATGTTCTCACCAACATCACGAAAGCATACAACCGTTTTATGTGGAGGCACCGTACTGAAAATGATCTTCTCACCATACCTTTCAAACTTCACTCACTTTATTTGTAGCTTTTCCTCACTTATCAACAACACACCAATCCTTGCAGACGACCTTCTGGAGGAGGAAGATGTGGCGATGGACCTGGTTGAGGCGATAGAGTAAAGATTTATATAATGTTTTTATATAGTATATTCACCCTTTTTTGCCAATAAAATGTGTTAAGTTCAACTTTACTACTTTATTCTCTAAAATTCTCTTTGTTTCAAAAATAAAGTATATTTTCAATTTTATTTGTTCAATACACACACACACTACATAATAAGTTAGCATTTAAAACCGTGATAGCATTTTGGTCGAATCAGAATACCTCCCAAATCGGTCGTTAAAAATATGATATAAAGTTGGGATTGATAAAATCTCAAAATTAAAATCCTATATGGAGAATATATTGTTTGAAAAAATACAACTGAACTCCCCTGATTATCAAAAGAAGTCCGATTTCCATTAATTAGTTCTAAATTATTTTCTTTAAGCAGCTCAGTTACTTTTAAATCTTCTTTATATTTAACTTTATCCTTAGGATTACTACTAATCTAACCTCTTTCAAATCATTCTAATATACACAGGCGTTCAAAACCCTAAGGACGACCACTAGTTCTAATGGTTATAAACACAAAATCAGACAAAGCAGCTTCTGGTAATTTGCAAACCTGTGGACGAGCAGTAGAAATATATTCTTCAATTTGTTGTTATAAGAAAAACCCAATTCAATACCATATTTTTTACAAATTCTTTTCAAATCCATACTGTTATTGTTTGAGTATTGCATCATGATCCTATTGGACTTATGTTCATTGACCTCTTTTGTTTTAAACTTATTATAATTCTTAATTGAACTGTCAATAAAGGAATCACTGTAGCCGTTCTTTCTCAAAACATTTCTCATATCAATTAAGCTCTTATCAAAGTCTACCTGGGAATTCGTCAACACATCAATTCTCATCCAATGTCACATTAACAATGTCTCATTCACAGGGACGCTTTTATAGATACTCCCGACATCTAAGGAAAACAAATGAAAATTTCTCCAATAGACAAAAGTTCGATAGATTATTCTCAGAAAATAGACATGTAGAAAGATTCTTGCAGAGCACTAGACTGGAGGGACGTATTAAAGTACACAATGATAACTATCCAATGAGGACAGTGGTTAACGCTTATGGCAGCCCTTTACACGGTCTTGCCAAATTCATGAATAAGATTGTTTCCAGATTTAAACTTCCCAGAGGAGATATAATTATTAGGAATGCTAATGAATTAGTCAATAAACTGTGACATTTATACAACAACAATAGAAAGTTTCATTTGTTTTCCTTAGATGTCGAGAATATGTAAACAAACGTCCTTGTGGATTAGACATTGTTAATTTTAGAGAAAATGGCTTCTGTAAACAACAACATATAGCATTTTACAAATTAAACAATACTGAATTTATGGATATAATCAGGTCGATAACCGATAACACATATTTTGTTCATAAAGGCAAATTTTTTAGACAAGTTAAAGGTTTCCGATGGGTTCTTCTATATCGGGGACTCTATGCAACATCTTTATAAATTGTTTGGAAAAAAAAATTGTTAAAGAATCCCAGATTTGATTTTGAATACTATAGATACGCAGATGACCTTCTCATAATTTGATATGGCACAGCTCGACAATTCGATAGTTTTTACAAATTGTTAAATCTGAATAAAGACTTAAATTTTAAGAAGGCAATGTCTAAATTTTTTAGACTTAACGTTAACTAAATTTGGTAATAGTCTTCTGTTGAAGCTTTATAAGAAGAATTTCAGAAGTGATTATATATTAAATTTCACTTCGGGCCATAGTAAACAAATTAAAAGGAATATTATTGAAAATTACATTAGGAGAATTGATGTGTTGACGAATTCCCATGAAGACTTTGATAATAGCATAATTGATGAGAAATGTTTTGAAAAAGAACGGCTACAGTGATTCCTTTATTGACAGTTCAATAAGAAATTACAATAAGTTTAATATAAAAGAGGTGAATGAACATGGGATCATGATACGATATTCAAACAGTAACAGTATAGAATTGAAAAGAATTTGAAAAAAATATGGTATTGAATTGGGTTTTTCTTATAACAACAAATTGAAGAATATAGTATGTGAAAAATTTAATCAGATTGTTAGGGAAAATCAAATGGGTTTATGTTAGAATAAATTGTGGTTCTTGCCCCAATTTTTATATTGGAGAGACAAAAAGGACAATCCATGAACGTGTTCGAGAACATGCGGGTTACGTAAGAAACAAAAGAACTATGACATTTCAGAACTAGTAGAACATTCGATGAGGTTTGGCAACCGGATTAGCTCAGTATTGGATGTTCTGCACACAAAAGAGGAATCCAAAATTCGAAAAATTGTTGAAGTATTATCATTCGATACACTAGAGGGAGAAATATTAACCGTAGTGATGGAGAAAAATTAGATAGTAGATTTATTTCGTTAATTGAGAATTTATCAAATTTTGATTGAATTATTCATGATATATATTTCCTTATAATAGTGAAAATAGACCATATAGACCAGGAAACCAACAAAAAAATATTTAAATAACATGTTTTGGGATTATAAAATATCCTATCATCAAATTACTACATAAAATAAAACTTCGGAACTTACCCGTCCGAGTAAAATATTTAACATCAAAAGAACATAAGAATTTGATAAGTAATAAGTATAACAATGCTAAAGTTACATCAGTAATATTCATGGAATTAAAACAATGAAACAGAAATTTATAAAATAATGACAAAATTACATCTTATTTAATGTCATATTCAAGCGCATTAAGAATGGGTACCTTATTATTGTAACAAGGGATGGATTTAGATTTAATAATGGATTTTGATTGTTCAGACAATTACGCTGCTTTTGATGAATTGGCTTTGTGTTGATTTATTTTCATTATAATTACTACTACATTTTTATGTATCTATGGTTTCATTTCCTAAATGAATTAATGATTTTTATAGACAGGGTGCTTCGGAAATGGAAGACAAAGAGAAGAGATATGGGTTCCAAAGGTCATTTTGAGTCGACAATGTTCTATGAATGCTTTGGGAATGGTCCCTAATGAAAGAAATCTGAGGTCACATTAGGACTTGTAAGTAAATAAGGCATTTTCTTTAATTATCATTCTTGTTTTCAGTATGACATTTGTTAGCGGGATTGCTTTTTGTAATAAACCTTTATCTTTTTACTTACACTTCCTAATGAACTTTCCTTGTCTAGGATTGCTCATTAGGAATTGGGATTGACTATTCCCAAAGCATTGATTTCCTAACTCTAAAACTATGGCCCATACAACAGAATGTCAGATAATTATCGACAGAAAATGACGTTTGGAACTCGTATCTCTTGGTTTTGTCTATTCCGAAAGACACGGTATTTTTAAAAATATATTTATAAATATAAATATATATATAAATACTTAAATTACTTTGGTAAGATAGGGCTTATCGTCAGCGTTCTCAATCGCACAAATATGACAGATGCGGACATATATTGTTTGACAAAAAATGTTTGTTTTAATGAGCCCTACCAACCCTTAAAGTTTATCGAATGAATTTAGAAT
>JAFIDM010000990.1:2315-12947 GCA_023159025.1 Thereuonema tuberculata
CAGAGGTGGCAATTGATAAAAACCTTACTGAGAGACAGGAAGTAACCGTAGACCTATACAAGTCATAAGCTTCCTATCAAGGAAAAACAAATGTCTGTACGACTGAAAGATAGGTTGCAGATGTGGCCATTGACAAAAACCTTACTGAGAGACAGGAAGTAACCGTAGACCTCGACAAGTCATAAGCTTCCTATCAAGGCTTCACAAATGTCTGTACGACTGAAAGTTAGGTTGCAGTTGTGGCAATTGATAAAATCCTTACTGATAGACAGGAAGTAACCGCAGACCTCTTCAAGTCATAAGCTTCCTATGAAGGCACCATAAATGTGTGCATGACTTAAAGTTAGGTTGCAGATGTGGCGATTGATAAAAGCCTTTTACCTTTTGTATAAAGGTCACTAAAAGTACGATCTGGGTCTAGAAAATATTAACTAAATTCCGATTGTCTGTCAACATAAGAATTTGCTGTAGCAATATTATTTAATAGCAGAAGTTTAAATAGATCTTATTCTACTTCTGAATCGCCCTTTAAAAAGACAGTTGTTCTGTATTAAAAAACGAATATTTTGTATTAAATATGCAGTTCAAATGCTAAAGGAAATGAAAACCACTGTTTTAAGTTCCCAGATATAGTGTAAGTATTCTGAGACTTATCACTCAAAACGTTGAAGTAGCTGCTCTGGTGCAGCAGCGGTGTAGACTCGTGCTTTGTCATGAATATAATAACTCCAAAACTGAATAGGATTCGTTTTTTTTTCAAATACCTTTTCTGTATCTAAACATGCCGCATGATCTTTCTAGCAGAAAGTGTCTTCTTGCATTTCTTTAGCCTTGAAGATTCACTTTGCCCGCGTTGTATTGATTACTCTTACTTTTAAATCGAGATCTAATCTGGAAATTCTGGATAATCCATTTTTAGAAGGAGATGATGTTTAATTAGTGTTGAGCAACATTTAATAATCAACGCTAGCAGATTTCTGTAACAAACTTCCTGCTTTAACTATTAGTTGAAGTAAGTCTCTTTCGTTCTGTATATTAAAATAGTGTTCTTCTCAGACGACATGAAGATGTCGTTTTGTAGCTACTTTCTGTTGAAAAAATAACTTTTGATTTCTACTACATCCAAACTATAGTTAAAGAATGCTGATTGCAGATTGCTGTAATTGAAATACTATCAGAATTAGAGAAAACTTCGGATATCTCTACTTGTCTCATAGAGCAGTGTTTAATGATGGACTATCAAACGCTTTTAATCAGTGTTTGATGGTTGTTTTCATGCAGATGTTCATCTTCTCTCGACGATTGCCTGAATAAGGAAATTAATTTTGTGGCCTGAAATTCCTCTCCTTTTACACCGATTAACAGAGAAAAAAATTGAAAGTGATTGCTGATATGAAAAGAGCACACAGAGGTAATGAGAGGCCTGAAATAACTGGAATGTATTTTGCTAGTTCATTATATCTAAAAGATAGATTCAATATTTGGGTTGTTCTGCTAACCTGTGTGGTCTACAGGGTAATCTTTGTCGTACCTTAACTTCCTTAATGCTTTGCGACGATTTATAGTTCGCTTGATACAATCAAGAATAGTTTATAAGGAAAATGGGACAGATTTATATTTCGTAATTATTATAATTTTTTTTTTACGGTTCGCACTAAGAGTGAGTTTCATTGCCGAAGGTATGGATGCTATAAATAATCCATAAAAATTCTAAGGAAAGTTACTTAGGTGGTTTCCGTTGCCTTCCTCAGAAAGTTATTAAGAAATTTTTTGAGACTTTTGTTGGTGCTAGTCAGCAATTCAAAAAATTGAACTAGAAGAGAATTATAGGTTATGAGATAACCATTCTATTTAGCCCACTTATACAAATTCATTGAAGTACGGAGAGTTTTGTTAGGCTCAGTGTTATTATCAATCTGTCCGGACGCCAAAAACTAAAAGGTTTATTAAGGCTTGAGAAGAAAAATAAACTTATTTATAGGAATTCTTAACACTTCTCTTTCAATCTTGTGTCAGTAAACCTTAAGATTCATATTATCTTCATTATCAACTATTGTTTTTGACGAAAATTGTTCTTATCCATATTTTGGATGATAATTGTCACTATAGAAACATTTGTATAGTTCAGTGTTCACATCCGTCCTTTAAAATTATTCTTTTTTTTTTGTAACATTACTCCCATCTTGAGTCGAAGCAAAACAAAGTAATATACTGAAACTTAATACACCCATTGAATAATCAAAGCTTAACGAAATAAAAAGTTTATGTTAATTAACATTAGAAAAACTGATTTGAGGAAATAAAATTTTTTAAAGACAATGAAGGCTCTCATTCTATCACATCATCATTATGACTCTATTATAATAATTATACTAATTATTATAATATTATTTAATTTTCAATATAAATAACTGAAACATTTCAGTAAAAACCCTGGTGAATTTAACTTACACAAAATATATATAAAGGTTCTATATTTATTCCAAACAGCAGAAAATGTCAGCACAAGCCATGGTTCAAAACTTTAAATCATTTCCATTAATCTCTATGAATTAATTATATCACAAGTAAAGGGCACGAAAGAGTCACCGGAATTGCGGTTCAGACCATACGCATTCGAAAGATCTTTCATTTCTAAGTCTCCCAGCAAAATTTTAGCGGCAGACAGCCAGGGATATAGGAGCTATAAGAGGTCAAAGTTAACATGGTGGCCTATAGGAAATCACTTATTTTTCACCACAACAGGCTTATAAGTAGCCTGTAACCTTAGATAAGTATGAGACACACACAATAAGCTGATATTGGCAGGAAAATAAGCAGGAAATTGTTATTGATCAGCTTCAAATCCGATACAATCGATGTGAAGTTCAGAGAATAGGGCTTGAGAAAGGCAGGTACTCGGGTTCACAGTGAGCACATTTAACGAATGCGATGCTGTCCCACTTGAAGAACCATTCATTGACGATTGAGTCGAAGCAGTAGTTGTTAGTACTTATCCATGGATGATGGTTCAGTGTCCAAGTACCCGCATTTGTAGAATGCATTCTTTATCGGCATTTGTCTGACGGTTCACATTTCACATGGCTGGATCCTGTATCTTCCTACATCCTTCATCCCTGGCTCCTTGCCGCTAAAAAGTTTCCTGGTTAACTTAGTTATGGAAGATCTTTCGAATGGATATAGTCTTAACCGGCAACTCCGGTGATGCTATCGTGCCCTTTACTTGTCAGACATAATCTAGAAGAATTTGAGGACTTTAAATCTGGACTGAGAAGCTCAAATAGCTTCAACTTTTCTAATGAAACTGATATTAAAATTTCAATAAGATGGTTGGCTTTGGGTTACATATCTTGGTTGAACTCACATGTAATTAGCCTACAATATTATTCATTATAATATAAGCATTACTTTTTCAAAGATTTCCTTATTATATTATTTCCTTTCAACTTTTCTGATTTTTCTTCCGAAGTCTCGTCCGAAGGAAAGATAAATTCGTTAATTTTGATTGTAGTCTGTTCATTTACCATTTCATTGAAATATGTTTAGATTCGATTTCATCTCATTGAACTTTGGATCACAATGTGTTTGTCAATAGTAGTACTCCCATTAACTGGTTATATGAAAGATATCTTGAAATGTTTCAAAATTGCATGTTGCTAGTTAAGAACTTCTTTTGTTTTACCAATAGTAGCAATAACTCCAATCTTATAAAACTAAAAATAATGTACAAGTCTAAAATAATAATTTTAATCATTAACTCAAGAGAGAAACATTCCAAATTCAAGTTCAATTCAATTCAAATTCAAGACAATGAAGGTTCTGATTCTATTAAATTATCATTATGACTGTGCATTATTAATATTATTATTTATCTTTTTCTCTACAAAATAACTAAAGATTTTAATAAAAATTCTGGTGAATTTACTAAAAGGCATAATTGCGTTTTTAAAATAGCTTTCTTTGAAATTCTAGAATGATTTTAATATAATCAATAAGCTAATCAGAAATCTGAAAGTTACAAACTGCTTTTTTTCCAGTGTTTTAACGAATCAACTATACCTCTATCACAATCATGGCAAGGAGCTGGAACATGTCTGACTTTCCATTCATGTAAGTATTCTTCCATTTATCTGTTCTTTAAAAGGAATGGTTTGACAAATCCTAATAAAACAAAAATCATATTGTTTTGTATTTTAGTTCTATGTTTTTGTAGACTCCAAATTATCTGAAAGCTATAAAACAAAAGCAAATTTAATATTAAGTAAAGCTTTTTTTAAATTAATCAACTGCATTATCAAGAGAAATGAATAAAAGAAAAAATTCGATAGTATAAAAATTCTGTATTGTTTTGGATTGTTTTCCTTTGCATTTTCTTACTATACAAAAATTACATTTCGAGAGCAATTTCGCAATTAAATTTCACTTTTTTTGTTAGATAATCTTATAAAAAACAATTATTTAGCCAATATACATCTACTTCGCAATATAATCATTCGTACTCTGAATTATTTTTACTGTATTCTGAAATATGAAATTATATGTTGTCATGGTTTATTTTGCTTATTTTCCTGTCACACGTTTATTTTTATATGCTTTTTATATATTTTTCACTCCTTGTTTGCTGATATCATAAATCTTTACTATAAGGTTAATCAATATTTATTTTATCCTAAATTCCAATTATATTGATAACTTACTTTTCATGTATTCTTTAATTCTCTGAAACTTTAATTTTTCTTTATAGTAGATTAGGTTCGTTATTCTCCTTTATTATCATCGTATAGATTTCTATTTTGGTTACTTGTTTTTGTCTTTTTCTATTTTTCATGACGTATTATTGTGTAGATGGCATGGAAGATGGAGTCGATGCTATCGGGAGTTTACATCAGGTGATTGTTGTGAGATTGTCAGTGTGATTTGGTGAAGTCGCAGCGTGTGGCGTTTGAAGTTTGAAGTCATGTTTACTCTTGCGCTTTGTTATTGGAGGTGTTGTTGTTTAGTAAGATCAGCCTTTTCGGATTTAGAACGGACACCCGGAATCCGCTTCTATCCTGTGCTTTTCTGCGCGTGAATTACTAGTGGTTCATCTTCTCTGTTATCTTTAATGTATGGTATTTCTGAGAGTTCGTTTTGGCCGTTGTTGATTTCAGTTTGATCATACTTGTGTTAGAATCTAGGACGATTTATTTCGGTTTCCTATTCTTTCGCCATAATTAATGTGAATTTGTTTTCTCTAGACTGACCAAAATGACACACCATAAGCGTGTTTAAATATCTTTACTGGTTATTTTCCCTTAGCAGCTGTTTTCCCGGATGATATTTCGATTTTATATCTCGTATGTCCCCTCCGTATTTAGTGTGTTTGGGCGTTCTATTTCTATCAATAATCCGAAGCCAGGTCAACTTTCCCCTTCCTAGCCGGAAGTAAACATTTCTTTAGGACTTGTCTGTTGTTTGGAGTTGTATTTGATGTTTTGATGTTGGTCATTTGCTCAAAGTTGTATTTTCAATATTTTACTGGACAGTTTTGAGCTTGGCCGACTTTCGCGATTGGAGTGGGGAGGGAATGCACCACGGTTTATTTTGATTATATTAAATTTTTCGGTAATACGTTTATTTTTATTTACTTACTTACTTTACTTTACGCGATCAGGCCCAGGGGACCGCGCGATGTAACAACCAAGGCTCTCCATCTGTCTCTATTTTTGGCCACCCGTCTCCAGCTCTCCGAAAGTCCCAGTCGCAAAAAGTCTTCCCTCAATCCATCCATCCATCTCTTCCTAGGTCTTCCCACTGGTCTTTTGCCTGTTGGGGTCCAATCCAATACAATTTTGGGCCACCTTGTCTCTTCCATCCTCACCACATGCCCTGCCCATTTAAGTCTCTTACTTTTCATCACCCCAACAATATTGGGCTCCTTGTAAAGCTCACAAAGTTCGGAGTTGTGTCGCCTTCTCCATTCTCCCGTAGCTTCATCCTGGACTGGTCCTTAAAATTTCCTAAGTACCTTTCTCTCAAATGTCAGTAGTCGAACAAGGTCTTGTTTTCGAGTGCTCCAGGTCTGGGAACCATAAAGTACTACTGGCATAATTAATGTTTTGTACAGTCTTAGTTTTAGCTGCTGAGATAAACTTCTGGATTTTAAAACCGGGTCTAGAGAGTAAAACATCTGTTTCCTGCACACAGTCTTGCTGTCATCTCTGTTTGAATTGGCGTTACATTTTCACTGATGTAATGTCAATTCAAACAGAGATGAGAGTTAGACTGTGTGCAGGAAACAGATGTTTTTACTCTCTAGATCCGGTTTTATTTTTATATGCTTTTTATATTTTTTTCTCTCCTTGTTTTCTCATATCATAAATCTTTGTAGATCAATCAATATTTATTTTACCCAATATCCAATTATTTTTATAATTTTATTTTTATGTATTCTTTATTTCTCTGAAACTTCCCTTTTAATCCTTTGTTTTTATTATCCATTATAAGCACATGTGAACTTTGTTAATTACTTTCTATCCATAAAATGTTTGTAATTCACACGGTCTTTAAAACCATCAATGAATGCTTATCTGACATCAAATTCTGAGCTTTGAGAGTGCTGTTTTTCTAATTTTTTGACATCAGACAAAAGTGAGAATCAACTTTGTTTCTTTGAGAGATGATTGCTGACTACTGCAGTAATGTAGGGACATTTTTATTCCTCCGAACTGGCCGTGGAGCAAAACTTCAGGCATTGTTGCGTATAGACTTTTCGCGATGGGTTATGAGGAGTTGTGAACTACTGTATTTTTGAAGAACCTGTAGAAAAGTAAAAAGTTTGCCGTCCCGAGAGAACGCAGGAATTGGAAAAGTAGGACTTGAAAAGCAGAGCTATGTCAAACCAATTCATTCCCGTAAACAACCTAGCAGTTAGGTCTACTTTCGTCAAAAACCTTTTTCCTTAAGTAATACTCGGAAGCAAGTGTGTTTGTTAGATAGCATCATTCTACAAGAGTGAAACATCTAAAATAGTGTGTCGAATAATCTTTTGTCGAAAATAAATAGGAAACATGGGGCCCCAACTACAATCTTGACGCGACGAACATAATTGTAAGTACTATCCATTTATTTTACGAATGCCAATCCGAGAATCTACGGACCTTCACATCTAGACATTTGCTTAGAATAGCACATAGTATCTATTCAAAAGATAATTATTTCTAGAACTGCTCCTTTTTTATTTTTTTTCAATTTGTGCTACTTATGTGTATAGATTGTTAATTAATAACGAGTGATATAAACATTTTATTCCATTTAATCTTTTGTATTATTTTATTGCATAAGATGAGTAATTTTTTTATTTACACTCATGGACAAAAAAATTAGCGCACCAAGAAATAATTGCGGGATCGTAACGAAACTTGCAATGAAGGTACATGTAGGGGAGATATGCAAATGATTAGAAACGCAGCGTGATTGCGCAATACGTATAGCCGGCAGAGGGCGTTGAACATCGTACTCTGTGGAGTATAAAACAGGTACCAAGCTTGTTTGAGTGTGCTGAATCATTTATAAAGCAAGAGCTGAGGTAGACATGCCATTACGCCGTGTTCGAAGACAGTATACGCAGTTGTCGCAGTTTGAGAGAGGGAGAATCGTCGGATGATGGAAGCTGGGTGGTCAGCTAGGCGAGTAGCTCGTCAATTAGGCCGCTCTGATTGTGTTGTGAGGAGGTGTTGGGACCAGTGGACGCGAGAGATGTCATGTACACGAAGACCAGGCTCAGGACGCCCTCGACAGACCAGTCGTCGAGAAGACCGCCACATAGTCAGAAATGCACGCATACAGCCAACTGCTTCATCGGCCGCCATCCAGGCACAGGTAGCACCTTCACTAGGGGCCGCTGTGTCTTCTCGAACCATACGAAGGCGCCTGGCTGAAGGACAGTTGGTATCGCGGCGCCCATTACGTGTGCTGCCCTTGACGCCCACCCATCGACGCCTCCGTTTGGAGTTTTGCCGCGCACGAGAAAACTGGACTGCAGCGGAATGGAACCAGGTCGTCTTTAGCGACGAATCCAGATTCAATCTCGGCAGTGATGACAATCGTGTTCGTGTGTGGAGAGCCCGTGGTGAACGCTTCAATCCTGCCTTTGCTGTACAGTGACACACCGCTCCCACAGATGGTGTGATGGTATGGGGTGCCATTGCCTACAATACACGGTCACCCCTAGTATTGTTCCGAGGCATCATGACAGCCCAGCGGTATGTTCATGAAATCCTGCAACCACATGTGTTGCCACTCATGCAACGGCTCCCAGGAGCCATTTTTCAACAAGACAATGCTCGGCCTCATACGGCAAGGGTGTCACAAGACTGTCTCCGCACTGTTACTATCCTTCCTTGGCCTGCCCGATCCCCAGATTTGTCTCCAATCGAGCATATCTGGGATCATTTGGGACGACGAGTTGGGCATCCCACGAGTTTGAACGAACTAGAGGCAAGGTTACAGCAAATATGGAACGAAATGTCTCAAGACATCATACAGAACTTGTATGCCTCAATGCCCGATCGTATCGCATCGTGCATTCGCGCTAGAGGGGATCCAACGGGGTATTAACTCCTCCGTTCTTTTGCATTTTTCTCTGAAATAAATTATCCTTTTTCGTTGATTTTCTTATCATTTACTTATATCTACGTAGGCATTACGTATGTAAATTTTCGTTTCATTTTGACAACTCCTTCTTGGTGCGCTAATTTTTTTGTCCATGAGTGTAATTCAGATTTGTTACTTTTAACATCATTGTCCGACCCAGTACATTTATTGTTGATATTACACATGTATATGATATTTATAATTGTTTTAATTATATATTTTGACTTTCAAAATATAGTTAATATTATTTTCTTATAACTTTAAACCTGTGACAATTCGGTAGGAGAGCGGTAGCCATTTTCCTTTAACTATTTAAAATCGGATTTCTTTATTTTTTTTCGTGACATTAAATTGGTAGAAGAGCTCAATTTCTTTGACAATATTAGATTTCATTGTTCACGACAAATAATTAATAATTTATTTGTGACAATGTGCTAAGTTATTTAAGAATTCAATACTGTGAAATATGCCGTAAGCAATAGATGCCATTCCGAAATCTAATGAGGGTTGAAAATGAAATTTACTCTCAATACAAAGTTTGTTATTTATCAATGCCCTTTTTTTAGTTATTCAAAATGTAAGTATTTTGATCCGTTCATAAAGTAGCTCAAAACTTCAGTTTTAAAATATTCAAAATCCAATCATATCTAAATAATAACAATAATAGTGAAATTTCAGTATAAACTTCAGTGTTTAACTTCGGTGTTTAACTATTTTTCGAGTTAGCATGCTCAAATAATTCTGTATTACAAACAGTTATATATGTATATTTAAATATAACACAATCACTATTATATCGTTTTCATGATTTTTAGTTCTGCCATTATGATTTCCTGGAGAAACTATTCGTTTTATTTCTCAATGTTTTTTAAGTTATTTCAAAATAAAACTGGAACCAGTTCTAGTACTGTAAAATGCATATTGATAATTACAGAATTAAAAAAATAAAAGAAATTCTAAATTCACGTCATTATATGGTAATATTTTACTTCAAACATAGCATTCTGGCATCCAATTAAAACATACAGTATGTATTTATACGAATGACAGATAATTACAAAGCTAAATCAGTATTATTTAATGATATTCCCAATATCAAGAGTTATATATATTTGATATATATATATATATATATGTGGCTAAATCTAATTCCCGACATTTATAACCCGGAAAAATTATTTATTTTTGAAATTAAATGTTTAAAACATTTATAATATCTCCTTATTAATCATATCAAATATGTATAAGATAAAAAAAAATAAAATTTAGGCATTAAAATTTCAAGGCAGAATATGAAAAGTCATATTTCCTGCCGTGCGAAAGTTCCATGTTCGCACCTTCAGTTCACTATAATTTTAAAATTTTGTTATTTCCAAACATGAAATCTCGGTTTAAAATAATTATTATATGCTATAGACCATAACATGAAGACTAAAATGTAAGCTAATATATAATTTGATAATATTTCAGAGGTTTTTGTAGCGGCAACTATACTACTAGACATTTTTACTGCTCCAAATTAAAATCACATTCATTGTTCCATTTCTTTAAGGATTATGATTTATCAAAGGTTTTGTTATGTTGATTTTCCTTCATATTGTTCCTTTGTAGTAAGACATTACAGTTTACTTATGTTAGTAGTTGATTGAATTTCATTTTCCAATTAATAAGAATGGGAGTGATCATTTCCTGTACCTTGTCATTAAGTTGTCAGGGGACATCATTTTCCTGTCAGACTGTTCATTTTCTTGGCACACCACCTTTAAAAATTCTACATTAAAGCTATAATATCTACTTAAGTGTATGAAAAGTGATTTTTTTTGTCAATAATAAGTTAACAGTAAGGGAATTAAAAACTAATAAATGCATATTTCTTAAATTTTTTCCAATATTTTTTTGTGTTTCATTTTAGCCACTTATCTAATTTTTACCCATATCTATCTATATATATATATATATATATATATATATATATATATATATATATATATATATATA
>JAFIDM010000990.1:42061-75949 GCA_023159025.1 Thereuonema tuberculata
GCCTCATGTCCACATGAAAGCGTCGAAAAGATGCCTGACGAGTGTTGAGATGTTTAGGGATACCGAAGGGTTCATAATCGCCATGCAGAATCTAGCCATCCCCACACGCAACTCCAAGAAACACATTCTACACGATGCAAACACGCGTGACGACACATGCAGGAAATGCTACGTTATGCATGAGACGATCGCCCACATAATATTACGTTGTCACCTTCTCTTCGAAACAAACTATCTCCACTGACACAATCACGTAGCTCGTTCGTTCATCAACAGCTAGCATTAACTTATTAAGAACACGGTCACGTAGTAAAAGTATACCCCACAAAGCATATTAGTCATCCTCACGTAAGCTGTACAGGGACCGCCCTATTCACACAGACAAAACCATACATCCCTACAGACCTGACATCACACTTGCTGATAAGGTCAACAAACAGACCTGTCTCATTGATATTGCAATGCCTATCAGCAAGAACACGCAGAAAACTCAAGCTGAGAAAACCAGTAAATACACTGATCTAGCACACTAGCTACAGAAGTAGTGGAGGCAGGACTGAATACGTATTGTACCCAGCGTCCTATACACCACTATTCTGGTACTTCTCAAATTGCACAACAGTCTCATCACACAACTACTTCACAAAAATACGTATTCACAACTCCAGAAGGCTGAGGTACTCAACACAACACGCATAGTTGGGAAATTTATTGACAGAACCATACATCCTTAATGTTTCTTGCACCCTTTTTTTATACACTCACTACCAAAAGTTAAGCACGGAGAGGAAAAATGTTAATTTCCGTAAGATATCTGAATTAAAGAAGCTGAAATTTGCTGCAGAGGTAGAAGGAAGTATGCAAATTATATAGGTAACATCCAATCACGATTTTGCGTCGAGAAATATGCAAAACAGGCAGTCGCTTAAGAAGCTGGCATTGTGAAGGGTAACAGGAGTAGCATGTTAGTGCTGATGAATCCGATTCAAAATCTTTTTGATGCCCTCGGCCGTGTTGTATGTTGACGTTTCCTACCTCCACCCACTCTCAGAGATTTACAAACTGCCCTACAGGAGTAATGGCGATTACCGGACTCTGCGGTGGTTGATCACCTCGTAAAAAGCATTATCACACGCTGTAAACTTTGTATGCGGATGAGGGGTGCTCACATACCCTATAAAAATTGTTTGTTTTGAATTTAAACATCATTTTGTTAATGACCCAAATATGACGTCATCTCATAATTTATGAAAATTCAATATTTTGTTTATCTTTGAATGTAAATCTTTGTTTTGTTTCCTGAATAAAAATAGAGCTACTTACTAGCAGCATTTCATGTCAATCACAGCAGTACTTGTCCATTTTTTCACATTTTATCGCTTCGTGCTTAACTTTTGGAAGTGAGTCACTCAATTCCAAAAGTTAAGTACGGAGAGGAAAAATGTTAATTTCCGTAAGAGATCTGAATTAAAGAACTTGAAATTTGCTGCAAAGGTAGAGGGAAGTATGCAAATTATATAGGTAACAGCCAATCACGGTTTAGCGTCGGGAAATATGCAAAACAGGCAGTCGTATAAGAAGCCTGCATTGTCAACGGTTAGAAGAGTTGCTGATGAAAGGTATTTAGAACATTCATGCGATTTGTTTTCAAGCTAGACGTGTTT
The DNA here is from genome assembly GCA_023159025.1 of Thereuonema tuberculata. Taxonomy (NCBI): domain Eukaryota; kingdom Metazoa; phylum Arthropoda; class Chilopoda; order Scutigeromorpha; family Scutigeridae; genus Thereuonema; species Thereuonema tuberculata. The sequence continues at coordinate 43,726 of JAFIDM010000990.1, forward strand.
CTATGACTTCCAAAAGACGAATGGAAGATTCTGAGCGCTGGCGGGCTGTCGGACGCATTGAAGCAGGTCAGTCTATAACATATGTTGCTCTTTTCTTCGGCGTTCATCATTCCGTCATTTAATTAAGGAAACAATTCCAAACCAGCCAAACAGTTGTCCGAAGACCTGTTGTCGGTCGTCCAAGAGTTACGACCCCTGCGTAAGATCGATATATTGCTTTTCTTGCCAAGCGGAATCGAAGATCGACCTCCACACATGTGACATCTATGGTTGCATCTGCGATTGGTAAGACGATATCTGGCACTACTGTTCGTCGAAGGCTACACATGAATGGTCGTACGCCCGGGTACCACTCGTTTATGTTTCTTTATCCGTCCAATCCAGAGGGGCACGATTACAGTGGTGCCGCCAGCATGTGAATTGGACTATGTCTGATTGGGGATAACGTTATGTTCACAGATGAGTCCAGATTTGCCCTACCACCCGATGATTAGCGTGTAAAGGTCTGGAGGGAACAAGGCACACGCAATCGGCCCCAGAACATAACCGAACATCACGCATTCCGCGGTGGATGCATCATGGTCTAGGCAGGGATTTCATTGGGATATCACACCGATCTTCACATCTACAGGCGAGGTTCTGTGACGTCTGTACGGTATCGAGATGAAGTTCTAATCCCTTTGTGAAACTGTATGCTGCAGCAGTTGGTATTTCATTCGTTTTAATGGACAATAATGCGCGTCCTCATAGAGCTGCCAACGTTGACGAAATTTCTGGAAAGTGAGAGGATTGCACGTATGGTGTGGCCGGATTACTCGCCGGACCTTAATCCAATTGAAATTCTTTAGAATGTCCTCAGCCGTGCTGTATGTCGACGTTTCCCACCTCCAGCCACTCTTAGAGCTTTAGAAAGCTACAGGAGTAAAGGCAATTACTGAACTCTGAGGTGGTTGATCACCTCGTAACAAGCATGATCCCACGATGTATACTTTGTATGCAGCTGAGGGGTGCTCACTTACCCTATTAATATCGGTTTTTATTGTTTGTTTTGAATTTAAACATCATTTGGTTAATGATGCAAATAAGACGTCATCTTATAATTAATATTAAAATTATGAAAAATCAATATTTTGTTTATCTCTAAATGTAATTCTTTGTTTTGTTTTATGAATAAATATAGAGCTACTTACTTGCAGCATTTCAACTAAATCAAAGCACTACTTTTCCATTTTTTCGAATTTTACCTCTCCGTGCTTAACTTTTGGAAGTGAGTGTACTTTCCAATCCGTTTACCCCTCCCATCTATCTTTTGTATCTTGATAATGTACATACAAAATTGTTTGTATTAATTGTCAATTTTCAAATATTAACTTACAATTGTTATCTCTATTTTGATTTAATTCCAATATTAACTATAACAACAAAAGAAAAAAGGTAAATGTACGGATATTTATATATTTTTATTGTATTTTTACTTTCTAAGAAACAAAAATGAAATAGAAATAAGGAGGCAGAAGTGTAAAAGAGGGCTAAGAAAAAACGAATTTAAAGAAAAAAAAGGAAAAGAAACTGCATTAACATAAAAGAAAAGAAACAAAAAAAGAAGAAAAAATCGTCAGGCAAAAGATTTGAACAATGAATTTTGATCTGCAAGAATGAGTACGCTAAACACTACACAACCACTGCTTCCTTAAGACGACACAAGCTATTAAGGTAATATAAGAAAAACACTCGAATAATATATATGAAATAGACTAAAACCTTTGACTTTTGTACCCAAAACCCCGGTATTTATTTGAAGTACTTCATGAGTACTTTCATCTCAGAAAACGGCATTAAAATCTGTGATATACAAACCATGTTCTCTCTGTGTTAGTGCAAAATTATCCAGTAATATTCCAATAGCAGCTAAATTAGTCATTGCATTGAGATGTCCTTTACTTTATTACACCCTTAACATTTGTATTGATTTTACAATCCAAGATTATTCCTAGTGGGAGAGAACTAAAGCTTTTTAAAATATTCTGAACATATTCGGTTGGAGACAGATGTTAATACATTATTACTCAAAATCATCAATTATAAATTTGTAAATCATCAATTGTAACGTAATGTATTTAGTAAATACTTTATTGAAATAAATGATATCGTATTTATAATCATAAAATCCTGATATATTATTTCTCAAAGTTGTTTTTGTGTCGGGACGCTATAACTCTCTTAATATTTCATCAAAATCAATGATTGAGACATCATTTTGAAGACTACATTCCCCGCTAATGACGAAAAATAAAAAAAAAAATTGTTTAAAATTAATGTTTTCGTTAAAAAAAAACATTTTTAAAAAAAATAGACACGCTTCAACAGATGTGACATATCTTTCGAAACAGCATTTCAAATAATGCTATAGCGTCGTAAACTTCAAATATATCCTTTTTTGAATAAAAATGCACTTTTAAAATGATATTTCTTTTTTATTTAATAAGAACAGATAAAAAAAACAAAGATATATATTTTAATAAAAATAAACGATTTATTAAAAAACATAAAAAATTCTCAACTTCTCTTATATTGTTTCTAAAAGGTGTTTTTTTTTTATTTCCCTTAATACTTCATCAACATTAATGATTGAGATATCATTTTGAAGATTACATTCACCGCTAACGACGAAATATAACAAATTGTTTAAAATTAATCTTTTCATTAAAAAACTTTTATTTTAAAGATCTTTTTATAAAAATATGGAAGGTGTCACCTATTGACAATCTGTTCATTTATTTATTTTCACATTACCATTCGGTGAATGATCAACGTACCATGCGAATTATTCGCACGGGTTAACCTTTTTATAAAAATGGAGAAGGCGCCATCTATTGACAATGGGTTTAAGTAGCATGCAGACAGCTGATGGATTTGTTTTTCATTTCTCAAAGGTGGTTTTTTATTCGCGCGGCTCACCTTGTTACAAATGGTAAGAAATTAAAAATCTTCAATCTACTTCAAAATAAGAACCAAAAATGAAAATAATGACGCCTAAAAAAATGTCAAATAAAAATAATATCAAAGATAAAAGGAAATTTACTTATAACAACTTATAACTATGATTGGGATTCATTGGATATTATTTGCTTGGAACAAGAAATTTTTGAAAACAAGTATTATTAAACATCATCCACCAGAAAGAAATATCACAAAAACTACATTTATTATCAGAAAAAACGAATTATCAACTTTCAATTGACTTTTTGCCTTTTTTTCATTTGGAACAAGCAATTTTATTTATGAAACAATAACACGAATGCCGTTCGAGCCCCTCGCTTGCACTTCTACTCTCTCATCTCCTTTCCTTCTATATAATAATTCTGTAATATATCTCTATTCTCTCCGTTATTATTTTTTAATTCTATATCTTCACTTAGAAATAGTCCCGTATTCATATAGTTCTTTACTTTTCATCCCCACCAAATCGGCGCCGAAGAAACTTTGTTAAATTACTTCAAGAGTGGCTGGAGAAAGCCACTCGGACAGTCCACAACGACAATCAGGCCATGAAGTCTATTGTTCACCTAATAAAAGCTTTCTTTCAATCTTACTCCTATTGTTAAGTGCATCTGGAATTTTTTCTCAACGTAGGAGAAAACAAAGGAACTGCCGCTTCTGATGTCATAATAAACAGAGTTGTGCCAGAAGGTGTGGGGGGAAAGAAATGCTTCGCCACCCTTCCATGAATATAACGCCGAACCACATGAGGAAAAGCAGCCGCGTTTGAATAGGCGAGATACAGGGAAGACGACCCAGGCTCATATGGTCAGCGGGCCTGTCGTCAGGAACTCAGCCCGCCTTCACCTTGCCGACATTAGTCTCCGAACGAACGCTGGTGACAGCATGCTGACGATAGCTGTAAAGAAACTACCCAGATCCGGCGGAATTTGGCACCGACAGCACTACCCTGCCCGCCTTTAGTGTCTTGATTTTGCCGACTTCCCCTAATTGAAGTCAGCGGATCATTCGAGCCTGCGCCGAACTACGCGGGCTGTGCCACAAGAGAACTGTGTCCTCGAAACGGCTTCCCATTGACCTTCCGCCGCCAGACCTTCGACCGCCGACTGTTGGAGAACTACTACCCGGAGAGATCTTTACTTGCGGACCGACTGCTGAAACGTTCCCTTCCCGCTGAATCCAAGGTTTGTGAATCCAGAGTTATAGACATACAGGATCTGACCTCAACGACCAGACTCTGATAGTTCGTCTGACCTCCTGGCATATCCCAAATCCTACCTACGGCTTCCTCCAAACTCCTAATTCCCGGACAGTTTGAAAGGTCCCTATGATCCTAGGAGTAGATATTTGTCGGACTCGGACCATATGAGTAGATATTTATCTATTCTTATCATCTTTCTTGTGAATCTTCCTCCTGTTTTCATCTTACTATTATTTACCTGAAAGGTGCGGGCCACTGTTGAATTTCTGCCCATTTTCTAGCTTTCCACGGCTCCTCCCTCTTCCCGACCTGTCCCCTCACCCGCTTCTTCTCTCTCCCTCAGCCCCGTCATCGTGGTTTGATTTCGGAAAAATCAACACGTAACAACGAACTGAAAGAGATATTTCATCATCATTCTTTATTTTGTCAAATTCTTACTTGGGAGGAGTACAGTGAAGTTATCCCCTTGAGGGCGGGATCAACTTCTTAGCCATACAAGCATTTAGGGATGAGGATTGGTAGGACCTTGTACGAGGGTTGTTCAGTAAGAAATACAACACACTGTTTCTTCCCGGGTAATATTTTGATGAAAAAACCTGAAATTTTCTGTACAGTATCTTCAAATATTCCCTCTCTTTCTCGAATTGTTTCATCATTGTCCGCTGTGCGGCAACACTGTAGGTAGCGTTCAAGATGGCGTCTGTGAATGAGATGCATTCCAAACAAAGAGTAGTTATTGAATTTCTTTTGGCGAAACAGGAGACCGTGCCAAATATTCACAACCGTTTACAGAATTTCTCTGGAAACCAGGCAGTTGATAAAAGAACTGTAAGTCATTGGGAGAATTGTCTGTCATCGTGTTCGGAAGAAGGAAAAGGGAAGCTGTCTGAACTACCGGGCTCAGGCCGGCAGCATTTAGCTGCAATGTTGCAACGTACAACAATAAACCCAGAAACCTATGTGAAGATTCTTAAGAAACTGAGAAAATGATTCCAGAGTGTTCGGGGCCACAAAGACCTGAACAAACTTCTCCTGCTCCGCGGCAATGCCAGACAACACTCAAGTCTGTATACTCACGAGAAGATCACAAAATTCACTGAACTGTTCTGCCTCATCTAACCTACAGTCCTGATGTCACATCTTTGGCCTTCTACCTGTTTCGATCTCTAAAGGAACTTCTTGACGCAGTATGAGGTTGGCTGAGGCACAAGTCCAGTAGTGGTACCGTCAAGGCATACAAGCTCTGATATCTAGGTGGCGTAAGGTCATAGTCTTGAACGGAGATTATGTTGAAAATAGTTTTCTATAGGTAAAGAATTGAAGAAAAAGGTAATGTATTTAAAACAGTGATAAAACAAATCTATTTTGAGAAAAAAAGTGTTAAATTACCTATTGAAGACCCTCGTAAATATCAAACAATATCATTTACAACATGTAGTGCAACATGTTGAATTTAGTATCATTTTAAGACTTGAAAATTGGGAATTTGCAGAAAACAGAAGATCTCTCATTACTTATTCGAAAAAAAATCGATTATTAAATCTTTTTGACCGAGCTACATTCATGCTAAAATGCGACATTTATTAAAAATAAATAAATCCTATATTTGTCTGATCTTAGTGATATCTAGTGGGATAACAAAGCTACAGATAAATTGGAATTAACCATAAGTTTTTGGAATTACCAGTTAGGTTTTTGAATTTAATTCCAAAATTAAAAGATAACTTAAATGAAATGTCAGCCACGTTAAAAATTAAATGAAATTAAAATGATTTGATTTGAATATGGAATCTGAAATAATACTCCGGAGACTGTGACCAAGATGTTAAAAGATTCGACAGACGACACTAGTTTTATTGGATTTGAGCAAAAAATAAAAATTTACATTATAAAGATATGTGTTTAACAAATTAAGTAGAATGTAGTGAACCAATAAAATGAAACGTGATCTATTGGGGTTTTTTATGTTGAGAAAGAAAAAGAATAATTTTGGTTTTTCTTTTAATTTCTTAATTTATTGGAAATTAGTAAAAACTTATGTGTAGAAATGTAAAATGTAGGTAGCGGTATCTTAAGAAATGTATCTCCAAAAATTAAGGAGATACATTTTGATCGTAAAAATTAACATTAAATTTTGAATACCTTCTTAATAACTTCTTTTCTTAATAGTTTCTTTGTAAGTGAAAAGGAATGTGGAATTTGCAAAATTAAAAAAAAAGAAAATTCATGTGCTGGCCTCCATTTACGTATAAAAACATTAAAAGAATGAATATTTGAATGTTTTCAAAGAAAGATTAAGAATTCAGCAAAACACTCTAAATTTAACACCAGAATTAAAAATATAAATGAGCATCAATAAGGATTCACTGAGTTGATACCGGGAATCCAGGACAGCTATTTTTAATTCCAACAATCGTCAACTGGATTCGCCCAGTATCTACAACTCAGTGCTCTCAAACGACTGATAAAGAAAACAGTGGCCACCATCATTAAGAATATAAAAAGACCAATCAAAGGCGTCATCTAACGGGCTTTTTTCATTAATTGAGTAGCATTTTATATTCTCTATTTATAAATTGTTATTTTTAATATGGAGGGCCGTTGTTTTGTTGAATTTTGTTTTATGTTTTGAGGTCACTGAACTGTAGATACTGGGTGAATCCAGCCGATAATGGATAGGAAACTAGAACAGCTATTTTGGACTCCTGGCATCAAAAATACTAAATACAACTCAGTGAATTCTTATTTCTGTGTCTACAGTATATTGCTGATTTGATAAAAGAAGGAACAGAAAGTCTTTTAAGAACAAAAGATGAGAAAACAAAATTCTTTCAACAAAATATAAATTTCGTAGAGTCGCTGAAAGGCCAACACCAGCCTAAAATAACGCCACTTCAACACGTGGTACGGGACTTTTTTAATGGGAAATTGTTTACACTGCAGACTGAAGGATTATACATGAAAGAGGACCAATGAAATGCAGCACGGACGCACGGCCTGTAGAAGGAAAAAAAAACAATCCTAAGACGATGGGATTCTGATGACACCTCCTCGTGGAGATCAATGAAACTTCAAGACCGCTGAGAGGCAAAGACGTGGAACTGTTTGTAACCATTGGAAGGCTGCCGTCCATGTAGATATTGTAAACAGACTGGAAGATCGCATGCGGTCACATTGGTTGATCTCAATAATATGACTAGTTCTGCTGAGAACTAAATATGTATTCTACCCGTAGAAACCTAATCGATCGCACGGAAAAACCATATTGGTACATGCTTTGAACAGTAAGAGAGACATTGTAAATTGCGGCCGTCGAAACAATGAACTCAGACTCCATGCATTTACATAGAAAATTGGGTTCTACCTCTGACAACACAGTAGGTTTAACAAAGTCAATTGAGTGACCCGTGATCGGGGAGAACTGAACAGTAGTATAGGAGAGTTCTTTGTTAAGGAGGGCCAATTCTCAACCCAATACTCTATCCGAGCACATACATTACATCGGCACGTTGTTTCAACGCATTCAAATGCATACACTAAGCTTTTTCGGCTGATACATCTTTTTCCGTTTTGAACTAATTAAGCAGTGTACTTGTCGTATTATCAATGGCTGGATTAACGAAGGATGGGTGTCCATGAACACATACTGTTTAGGTTGAGAAGGAACACCTTGTACATTGTCATTGTGGTACATATTATACAATGCTTCTCGAATGTGTTCAGTGTTCTATGGAGGATAGTTGTACTAATAGCCTTATGATAGTAGACTTTCATGTTGAAGGTTTCATCAGAGCTAGACAGCTTAAATGCCCTCCTAAGCGCCATAATTTTAACGTTTGTCATAAAGGATAGAGAGCAGAATGATTCGTAATTAAGAGTAATAGCTGCATGTTTTTTTTTCTCCGTCTGGATAAACCTCCGTGTGGAACGAGATGCCTCATGTGTAATGAGTGCACCTAAAAAAGGAATTGAGTCGTCCTTTGTCTTCTCGATACTGAATTGAACGGAAGGATGTACGGCAGCAAATATATTAATAACTTGATTTATATCATTATCTGAGATATAGAACAACAAATCATCAACATATCGAAATTAGAAAGGGCAGTGAATCCCGCGAACATCGAGTGTCAAGAAGGCAGATTTTCAACATATGTCATAACTATTCGCAGATAATAGTTGATCCAGAGAGATCTATAAACTAGCTCTTCATTTATTGGTAATAACAATCATTATATTGGAACATCTGCAAGTCGAAAAGCCCCTGAATAAGCGGGATGAGTTTCACGAATGTAGCTTTGTTGAAGAAATTGTACGTATTTGTTATCCCATCATTAAACTTGTGATATTAGATGACCTACCAATGTGACTGCATGCGATCTTCCAGTCTGTTTACTAACATACACATGGGTGGCAGCCATCCAATGTTTACAAACCCTTATCCACGTGGTTGCCCCTCAACGGACTTGAAGTTTGGTTGATCTCCACTAGGAGATGTCGTCAGGCTTGTGATTGGAGTCAGAGTGGCTCCTCCTCACTGCCCTTTTTCATTGGTTATTATTTTTTCCATCTACAGGGTCCACAAGCCATACTTCCGTCCTGCATTTCATTAGTCACATGTAATCCGTTAATCTACAGTATAAAGACATTTCCATTAAAAAAGTCCTATACAATTTTTTCAAGCGCTTTCCGATTAAACAATGACCTGATCATTATTAACAGATTTGGATTTTAAAAGTAGTTTGTTCGGGATTTTATTAATAAGGGAAGTACAAATTAATAGTACCACAGACATATATAATCTTAAGCAAACTTAAAAGAAAATAAATAGGATAAGAATTTTCTTAATCTTGACGAAAAAGCTTTTCTAAATGGTAACTAAAGATGAATAACATGAATATCTGCAATTAAAAATCTTTTTACTGTCTTTTTTTTATTTAAATAATTTTCACACTTCACGATATGAATAAAATGTGAGTTCTTATATGTTCATTTTGTTTTTCTTAAAGAAAATAAACCTAAACCACTGGAGTAGAAAATGTGATGATTCTAAAGAGGCTGGTCAGTGTTTTTCTAAATGTATTGAAGAAATACTTCAGAAGGAACTAAAGTGCAAGTGAGTATTTATTCCATCTAAAATACTTTTAACTCTGTAGTAAAGTCTTAAAACAATAATTTTAATTTTGTAAAATTAATAATTTTCTTTTTAGATTCTTTGTAATCAGTCTATCAGAAAATGTTGTTAAAGCTTGTTTTGTATTGTTTACGGTGATTATCTTAAAATATAATGAAATTCATCACAGTTTCAATAGCAAGTAGCAAGAAAAGATCAACAACATTCACATTTTATATCATTCATTTTTTAACGTCCAGATTTAAAACATTTACATTGTGATGTTTATTAAGAATTAATATATTATATCTATGGAACTGTAATAATTGACTTCAATGACAATTCAAAAACATAAAACTCTTGGTTTTGAATGGAGAGACCTTAAACAAAAATAAACAAAAATAAAATAAAAATCACTGTTTCTATAAGCTACGATATTTCTACATATATATTGTCTGGCCACTTTATAAGATACATCGTACCTAATAGGGTTTTAGGCCTGATTTATCTCTGAAAACAGCCTGAATTCGTCCAGGCATGGAATCCACAAGAAAACGTTGTTGAGATGTTCTATACCATGCAGACATTAGTGTGTCACGCAGTTCCCCAAGATTTCATGGAAGTGTAGGCCTGGAGCGAACAGCCCGTTCCAGCTTATCCCACAAATTTTCAATCTGGCTGAGATCCGGGGACTGGGCGGGCCACTGGAGAATGGAAAAGTCATCATCATGTTCCTCAAACCATCCCATTATTTAACTTTGAATCTTTGTGCATTTATAGTCTTTTTGGAGGGGTGAGGAAGTAAACTTGGTGAGTAATTTAATTTCTATTGGCTGCATTTCAATTCAAAATCAATGTTTGCCTAATGCAATAATTTAATGTGAAATTAAGACAACGCCGCAAATCATTGCATAAAAGTCCACTCACACACTATGACTTGTAACACATTGTTCATCGATTTGACGAGTCCTAGCAGGAAAGGACATAACCCTCACGTGGCCTCAAACGTTGCAAAGGCAGTCCTTAAGCAATCACATGTAGTGCTCGTGCCATAAAAGATGCATTCCTTTGAAAACTTTTACGTTTTTAAACATTTCCGAAAATGGTTTAAATGCATTTTACTGTACTTCCAATAGGATGCATTGTTGGCATTCACTGTTGACGGGCATTGTTTTGTTTCCGGCCTACGATTTTGCGGAAGGATACATGATGTCATAATGTTTCTCGTCGTCGATCACGTGATCACCATATCAGGGGTGTTCTGTTTTTCTCAATTCAACATGGCTTCAATCTTTAGGTCCTTAGGAAATACGTGCTGGTTTCTTTGATTTTATTTTTGTTTTGAAAATGAGAGAATGATCATACAACACATTACAGGATGGAGTATACCAGCATTTCACCGTCAATCATAATATCCATTTCAAAGATCCTATTACTGGAGCTAAAACGAATATCATTGACAGCACGTGGTCCGCATCAAAGTTAAGCCCAACCATGTTTTATGGGCTATAGTAACGAAAACAAAACTATTCAATCAGATACTTCGTAAATATTTTTGTTGTTTTAATGGTGATGGCCCCTTTTAGCAAGAAGCGGCTTTTTGTTAATATTCAGGATCTTTCCTGGTGTAATGGTGATGGTCCCTTTTAGCACGAAGTGGCTTTCCTCTATTCGCTTCCGGTCGTTCTCTTAGATGTTGAAACATCAGACATCAACTTTCGCTTCTGGTTACAGAAAATAGTTTGGAAACGGCCATATTTCCTAAAGTGCCAAAAAAAAAAACCAACCCGTACTGTAAACGACATTTTTATCCCAAAAAGAATGAGTTCACAAATTCGAAGCGTATCTAATTATTATCTAACAATTTTTGATTAAAAAAATGTGAAATTATATAAACGCAGTTTCTATTGAACCCCTATTCAGAAATTCTGATGCGTAGAAGTGTGACGTCATACTGTTGCTTAAAGACTTTGCATATAATCTCCTGTAATCAGTTATTTTACTTCTCAATGGATAGCTGGACTGGGCCGAAACGTTGTTGTAATTTAATTTTTAATTATATGTTTCATAATGTTGGCCTTTTTTATTGACTTTTATTTCTAACTTTAAATCCTGTTGTCATCTGATATTTTCTTAAAAATACATCAAATTTATTATTAAAATATTAAAACTTAAAAAACTGGAAATGTCGAGTGTTTATAATTAAACTGATCCTACAGGAAGCACACAATAGGCGGGTTGTAATGAGCCAATGACAATGACACGTGTTAGATATGCTAATTAGACTATGCGAAAGCAATTTCCGCCGAAAAAATAGGTATTCAAATTTTCAACATTTGGTGAAAATATTTATCTATTTCCATACGGTAAAAACGATTTAACTTGAGAAAAGTTTATAATCAAACGATTGTTACAGAAATTGTTTATTGTGGGCTGCAGTTAGGTCAATTACATTCTGAATGGATCAAAGCGTGATTAACAGTTGCATGCATCATTTCCGGTGGAATGTCAGTGACATGATACTATATGCTTTTGTTTAGATAAGACCGTACGCGTCGCTGATAGACTCGATCTTCCAGATATCCGCATAGCCGGACGTCACATGATTTACGGCCAGGCATGTGGAAAATCACTGGAGATTATGCAATCATTCGTATAGGTCGCACGAAGAATTACTTTCACTTGTCGATCAATATGTTTTGTTGCTTCATCTAGTATGAAAACAGTGATCTTCAAACAATCGTTCTTGCTAATCAGAAATTACATAATGAGCAAGGAGTTCACTGTAACGTGCAATCGTAACGGTATATGTTACTGGTTATTAAGGTATAATCTCTTCGAAGAAAAACGGATCTAGAATAAAATTATTTATGAGTCCACGCCATTCAGTCAACCAAGTGAATAATCCTCGCGGAATGGATTGCTTGAAATACACTCATGGACAAAAAAATTAGCGCACCAAGAAATAATTGCGGGATCGTAACGAAACTTGCAATGAAGGTACATGTCGGGGAGATATGCAAATGATTAGAAATGCAGCCTGATTGCGCATTACGTATAGCCGGTAGAGGGCGTTGAACATCGAACTCTGTGAAGTATAAAACAGGTAACCAAAGCTTGTTTGAGTGTGCTGAATCAGTTACAAAGGAAGAGCTGAGGTAGACATGCCATTACGCCGTGTTCGAAGACAGTATACGCAGTTGTCGCAGTTTGAGAGAGGGAGAATCGTCGGGATGATGGAAGCTGGGTGGTCAACTAGGCGAGTAGCTCGTCAATTAGGCCGCTCTGATTGTGTTGTGAGGAGGTGTTGGGACCAGTGGACCCGAGAGATGTCATGTACACGAAGACCAGGCTCAGGACGCCCTCGACAGACCAGTCGTCGAGAAGACCGCCACATAGTCAGAAATGCACGCGTACAGCCAACTGCTTCATCGGCCGCCTTCCAGGCACAGGTAGCACCTTCACTAGGGGCCGCTGTGTCTTCTCGAACCATACGAAGGCGCCTGGCTGAAGGACAGTTGGAATCGCGGCGCCCATTACGTGTGCTGCCCTTGACGCCCACCCACCGACGCCTCCCTTTGGAGTTTTGCCGCGCACAAGGAAACTGGACTGCAGCGGAATGGAACCAGGTCGTCTTTAGCGATGAATCCAGATTCAATCTCGGCAGTGATGACAATCGTGTTCAGGTGTGGAGAGCCCGTGGTGAACGCTTCAATCCTGCCTTCGCTGTACAGCGACACACCGCTCCCACAGCTGGTGTGATGGTTTGGGGTGCCATTGCCTACAATACACGGTCAACCCTAGTATTGTTCCGTGGCACCATGACAGCCCAGCGATATGTTCATGAAATCCTGCAACCACATGTGTTGCCACTCATGCAACGGCTCCCAGGAGCCATTTTTCAACAAGTTAATGCTCGGCCTCATACGGCAAGGGTGTCACAAGACTGTCTCCGCACTGTTACTACCCTTCCTTGGCTTGCCCGATCCCCAGATTTGTCTCCAATCGAGCATATCTGGGATCATTTAGGACGACGAGTTGGGCATCCCACGAGTTTGAACGAACTAGAGGCAAGGTTACAGCAAATATGGAACCAAATATCTCAAGACATCATACAGAACTTGTATGACTCAATGCCCGATCGTATCGCATCGTGCATTCGCGCTAGAGGGGGTCCAACGGGGTATTAACTCCTCCGTTCTTTTGCCTTTTTCTCTGAAATAAATTATCCTTTTTCTTTGATTTTCTTATCATTTACTTATATCAAAGTAGTCATTACGTATGTAAATTTTCGTTTCAGTTTGACGACTCCTTCTTGGTGCGCTAATTTTTTTGTCCATGAGTGTAATAGCTGGCGTTTTATACTTACTGTATAGGGTCATATTTCCATCTGGTCTTTTTTGTATCACCGGAAATCCGTCTGCATAATCTAATTAGCATATCTTGCAAGTGATATTGTGATAACTTCATTACAACATGCTCAAGGGTGCTGAGAATAGGGTCAGTTTAATTATAACCTCCGCCTCCTACGTAATTAGGTATTGAAATTATAATGCAGTAAATGTATAAGTTAACATTAAAAATTATAAAATAGTAAAGATTTAAATATTAAAATCATGATTCAGGAAGCAGCATTGCAAAAATTTCAGTAAGATTCGCGTTACAGTTGCTCAAGAAAATTGTGATTTCCAATGTACTTTAGATGAATAAAATAACGAAATTCACGGCCGGAATAGGACAAGAAATAATAAAGCACTTAACTGGTGATGAATAAAAAGTGATGCTTTTAATAAATAATATTGCAGGTATAATAAATAATATAATAACAGTTTCTCTATACTAAGTCATAAGTATACAACTATGAGGGTTGCCCTGAGAAAAACATGGACTCCCCAGATTGATACTAAAAACTGCAAAGATTATCTTTGTGGTTTTTTTTTTGCTATTATTGCAAATGCTAACAGTGGTTGGGAACTGAATGTTTTTAGGGAAATAGTACGTTTGAGAAAATAATTGAAAATATTGAAAGAATATCAACGTCATCTCTATTTATACATTCAGTCACAACTTTGGCTTGTATTAGGTAGAGGCAATAGGTTTTTCACTATTGGCAACATAAACCTTCTTTAATTTTTCGAACTTTAAATTCAACAAATAAAACTCAACAGAGAACTGTAGAACATCCGAATCCAATATTGTTGGAAGCTGCCCATTTGCTTATCTTCTTTCTTTCATAACAATTATAATGTTTTGAAATATTATTATAGGAGAGCGGATTAGAAAAAAAATGCAATTAGTAAAAATTAAATGTACGAGTATTGCGGGAGGTTGCGGAAATATTGGATAGAAGAGTGTAACACGCAGTGCAGCGCGGTCTTTGTCATCTGTTATTGGAGGTGTGCGCTGTGATTTCACAATTGTTGCCTGGCGATTCGCTTGAGTAAGTGGTGTCCCAATGAAACCTGAAAGAAATTGAGCAAAAACATTAGAAAGAAAAACATTAGAAAGAAATTGAGCAAAAAAATTCTAAACGAGTGATGATCCTCTTTCGTGACAATGTACGACTAAACGTTGCGGGAACAAACATTTGGTGAACTAAAAAGTATTGGCCTATCCGCCATACGAACCGAATTTGATTACCAGTGATTTTTTAACAGTTTCCTGCCTTAAAAGAGTATATGCCAGGTCTGCGTTTCACATACAGTGAAGAAGTCAAAGTGATGCAAAAAATATCTACAGTAACTGGGTGCTGATTTTTATGAGGCTGGAATAGACAGTGACCAAACGTTGTGACACAGCCTCAATTAAGGTGACTTTGTAGAAAAATAATAAATACAGTAGTTGCCATTTCAAAGACACCATTTAATTTTCTTTCAATAAAGGTTTTGCTTTTCGTACATAAACGGTGTAAATTTTTTTCTAATCGACCAACGAACATATGTAAGTGGGAATCAACTTTCGAGAAAAGGTACGATTACAAATAAATGAAATACGTAGAGACTGTTAGAAACAATGTCTTCACGAGGCGTGATCATCAGCACGTGAGTTGAACAAATGAACATTAACTTTCATTGTTAGTTGTTAAGTAATTCTTGTCAATCTGGCTTCACACCAAAATATGGCTCTGTAAGGTTTAATTTAAATTTAAAATTTAATAATAGTTTTAATCTAAAACCTAACAGGTTATGGGCCCAGCTGCTATCTACAGCGATTTAAGGACATTTTGGTGAATAATATTATTTAGAATTTCTTCATATTCTCAACTAACGTGTGGAATAGAAAGGTGGCCGTTCAACATTCCAATGTGTATTTTCAACATCTTTAACACTGTTTGAGAAGTTAGAAGGAGCACAGAATTACGCCGCTTGGAAATTTGCTATGGAAATGAGACTTACCTGCGAAAATTTGTGGGATCTTGTTGATAATCTAGACGAAAAACCGGCTGATGAATCGAGAGACAAGAAGGCCCGTGCTATCATCGCCTTAAGTGTTCAACCGCAAATGTATGTCCATATCCAAAACTGTAAAACTGCCAAAGAAACATGGATGGCGCTACAGACAGTTTTCGAAGACCATGGACTTGTTCGTAAGATATATTTAATCGGAGAATTGAATAAATTGGAATTCGATGAATCGATCGGGATGGAAGCCTATCTCAACAAATTTATGTTCGTTGCACAACAACTGAATTCAATCGGAGCTCCTCGAGATGATAAGAACTTGGCAAAGGTGATTCTATCCGGCCTACCGACATCGTACGATCCATTGGTAATGGCTCTAGAAAATTGCGGTGCAAAACTCACGACAGATCTCGTCAAATCAAGATTGTTGCAGGAAGAATCTCGACGAAACTCAGACATTAGTAAGCCTAATGATGCTGTATTAACAGTTCGGAGAGATAAGATAATCAAATGCTTTAAATGCAGAAAAACCGGACATAAAGCAAACAATTGCCCGACAAAAATGTGTAATAGAAGTCATTCTCAAAAATCGAGAAGGCATCTACTTCAAGGCCATTAGTCAACGCAAAAGAAGATTATACTGCCTTGAAAGCTGAGATGAAAACAAGCCAGATATCGGAAGGTGATTGGTTTATTGATTCCGGGTCAACTCATCATTTTTCAGGGAATAAGAACTTGTTCTCAAAATTAAAGCCACTAAACAACGGCCCTATATACATGGCTGACAAGCGACAAATCATCACAGAAGGTATTGGTGACATCAATGTGGAACTCAACGTCAAAGGTAAATTAAAATTTGCTACAATTTATGACGTGTTGTTTGTACCCGAAATTAAGACGAACTTGTTATCAGTTAGCGTGCTTACTACTAAAGGTTATAAAGTACTGTGCAAGGGCGAAAAACGCTTCATTAGTGACAAGAGAAATAATTTGATAACTAGTGCTACTAAGGTTAATGGATTGCATCGTTAAGATGTTGGACATAATTCTATCCCACAAGCCAGTGTGAACCTAGTGAATGCTGAATTTTGGCATCGATGCTGCGGTCATCTAGGCATTTGGTGGAATGGTAAGACTCCGAGATGGAATGGCGATAGGCATGAACTTTAATAGCACTAAGGAACTTCATTGCAAAGCCTGTGTCATGGGTAAACAATCAAGAACTCCATTCCGAAAAGGAAAAGCAAATCGAGCAAAGGAACTTTTGGAACTTGTGCACTGAGATGTGTACGGACCTATGCAAGATCACGTTATTTTACTGACCTACGCAAACTCACGAGGCGAATCACATTATTTTGTTATATTTATTGATCACACATCGAGAAACACATTCTACTATCCGATGAAATCGAAAGACGAAGTGCTCAACAAAAGGGAATTCAAAGCGGAAGCTGAAAATTTCACTGGCAAATGTATTAAAACTTTACATAGTGACAATGGCGGCGAATATGTTAATGACGCTTTGAAAAATTTTCTAAAGCAAAATGGAATCCGTCATGAGACTACAATTTCATATACTCCAGAACAAAATGGGGTAGCCGAGCGAGCGAATCGTACAGTCGTTGAACGAGTCAGATGTCTCTTACATGAAGCAAATCTCTCCAAGCAATTTTGGGCTGAAGTTATAAACACCGTGGTATATCTAAAAAACAGATCACTAACCTTAGCAGTCAACAGAAAAACTCCAGGAAAGGCATGGACTGGTCGAAAACCCAACCTGGCCCACCTCCGCGTAATCGGATCGAAAGCATACGCGCATGTTCCCAACAACAAGCAGACAAAGCTCGACGATAAAGCTGTCGAATGCATCCTGATTGGTTTCTATGGTAAAAGTAAAGGCTACAGATTAGTCAAAGCAAACAATTATCGTGAAATTGTAGTATCATGGGACGTTACATTGACGAAGGACTAAGAATAGAGAAGTCGGTGAGATAAGAGCCACAGCAGGCTCAAGCTGACGAAGGGCTAAGAAGATGAAAACGAACGCCGAAGCCGAGACAGTTTCTTGGAAATCCTATAATGTATTTTCTGGCATCGGAACCTCAAACTGTTTCCGAAGCTTTAACTAGTGATGACCAAGCTAAATGGGAACAAGCCATGAAAAATGAAATGGCATCAATCGAACAAAACAAGACTTGGAAGCTTGTAGACCTACCGAATGGGCGAAAAGCAATGAAGAGCAAATGGGTATTTAAAGTCAAAACTGACGAAGTTGGCAATCTGAATCGCTACAAGGCGAGGCTCGTAGCGAAGGGATGTTCGCAAAAATCTGGTATTGATTAAGACGAAACGTTTTCTCCTGTGATCAAGCTAACCACATTGCAATTGCTAATTGCGTTAGCTGCTCACTTCGATATGGAAATTGACCAAATAGATGCCGATACTTCATTCCTTAATGGGGAACTTCATGAAGAAATTTATATGGAGCAACCTGAGCATTTCATCAAACCCGAAACTGAAGGAAAAGTCTGTTTATTACAGAAAGCTTCGTATGGTTTAAAACAGGCTGGAAGAGCTTGGTATGAAAAACTTGACCGAGAACTTTTAGCACTTGGACTGAAAAGAAGCAGATATGATCCATGTGTTACTATAAGCATGACGATAAGAAAATCCTCATAGTAGCTGTGTGCGTCGACGACTTAATTCTTCTCAGTAATCATCGCTCGAAACTACACGAACTAAAGAAACTCATGTCGCAAATATTTAAGATGAAGGATTAAGGTCAAATTCACTATTGTCTTGGAATTCGAGTGACTAGGAACCGTCAGAAGAGTACCATCAGAGTGTATACATCCGAACAGTTTTGAAACTATTTGCAGTGGAGGATGCGAAATCCATGTCAACGCCATTAGTCTCCGGTCAAAAATTGACACAGGCTCAGCAACCCTAGACAGATAAGGAGCGTGCAGAGATGGATCGTGTACCCTACCAAATTGCAGTTGGAAGCTTAATGTATGCGATACTCGGAACAAGGCCAGATAGCATCTATTCAATGGGAGCTGTGAGCCAATTTAATTCAAACCCTGGAATGGCCCATTGGATAGCCGTAAAGAGAATTTTACGTTATCTCAAAGTGACCGTGGATCTAAAACTGACCAATAAAAAGGGAGATGTGGACAATTTTATCCATGTGACACTTTGACGCCGACTGGAAGCTTTACTGGTTACGTTTTCTTTGCAGCCAACGGCGCAATCAGCTAGAATAGCAAAAAACAGGCAACTATTGCTATTTCTACAACAGAAGCAGAGTACATGTCGTTAGCAGAAGCAGCAAAAGAAGATATATGGCTCAAAAACTTTGTGCGGGTAATGACAAACAACTTGTTTACTTCTCAGATTACAATTAACATTTTGTGTGACAGCCAAGGAGCTATTACATTAGCTAAAAATCCTGTGCGCCATGCTCGTACAAAACATATTGATGTTAAGCATTACTTCATTCGTGAGAAGATTGCTGAAGGTCACATCATAGTCAACTGCATGTCTACTGAAAACCAGATAGCGGACGTGCTAACTAAAGGGCTCGGAAGAGTGAAGCATTGGTGGTGCTTCAAAAGACTTGGACTTGCTGAAAACCTGGCAACCTGATACCTGCTGATGAACGACACCAAGTGTACAGCAAGTGGGAGTGTTAGAAACAATGCCTTCCCGAGGCGTGATCATCAGCACGTCGGGGGTGAACAAATGAACATTAGCTTTCATTGTTAGTGGTTAAGTAATTCATGCCAATCTGGCTTCACACCAAAATGTGGCTCTGTAAGTTTTAATTTAAATTTAAATAGTTTTAATCTAAAACCTAACAGAGACTTGATAAAAAACCAACTCTAATACTCATTTAGAATCCTATCATGTTTGGATTTGATGGCACGGATCCACATGTTGAGCTGACAAGCAAACAAAACAGCATTTATATTTTATTTAGAGCAGAGGATAATTTATTTTAGTTTGAATTCCATTTCAGGAAATGATTGTACAGAAAAAAAATAGAACGTTAAAGGAGTGAAAATAATAGAAATTTTATTGAAAATACTAGGTAAATGTAATACTGTAGATTTTTTATGATTTAGGAATGATGAAAATTGATATTAGATTCAAACGAAAGCATGTATTCAAATATTTTTTTAAATTGGTATCAAATAAATGGTCTTTTTAATTCTTGGAAAAACAGTTACAATACTCAATTTTCCCTATAGGTCAAGAAGAAAAACAAAATTTCAACACTTAGCTTGAGGTCGAAAATAAAGAAATTCAATCGAATTTCGAAACCTTTCGCACCTTTCAAAAAGGTGCCCATTCGTTCCAATGAAAAACTGTGCTTGTGATACTTGATCTATGAACTGATGTCAGCATAATTTCGCTGATTCCATTAATCACATTATCAGTTGTTACAAATCATGTGGTGTGATGTACATATTATTTTTAACATATCCCCACATAAGCAGTCGAAGTGTGAGAGATCTGGTGATCCGCCGGCAGCAATGTAGGCCCCTGGTGACACGGCCACTATCACGGCAACTATTGAGTGGCCGTGAAAGGGAACATCTAGGAATCTTCGACTACATGAGACATAATAGCAGGCGCTGCAAACCAAAGACTCCAAACCAAATACTCTCTATACTAACGCTGAGGGGTCCAGTAAATTAGTAGATTATTCAGAGCATATTTGAATAATCCCACAGCAAACATTGCAGGCGTTGACTCCAATGATTTGTTTTTTCCAAGAGATCTTGGGTTTTCCTCACTCCAATAATGAACCTTTGGATATTTAGCACACTATCTCTTGGAATTGAGCTTCATCAGTCCACATAATATGTGATATTATTTCTGGATCTTTATCTTACATTGCTAATATCCAAGTGTAGATGTCCACATAGGCTGGATATTTATGCTCCTTAAGCCATTGATGGCAATGCTTGTGATACTGGTTAAACCGATCAGCTCTGGATACACGGAGGACTGAGATATTCCTAACTGTTGTTTGATTACTTTGCTGCTTGTATATGGATTTGCAGCACATAATGCCAGGATCAAGATAACATTCTCATTTACTTAAGGGAGTGCCTCGTTGCTGGTGATCTTGGGATAACACTTCCAGTCTCCGGGAATCTAACATTTCTGTTTTGATGGATGCTTTCTGTCAAGATTTGTCTGACAATACATCTTGATTGCCAAATCCATGTCTTGCTGCTTAATCTGTTAATGTAGGACTATTTCTAAAAGTCCATTCAATAGCTGATGTTGGCCAACTTGGGCGTACCTTTTTTTTATCCATTAACAGAATATACTAAAATATTCTGGGAATTTCCCTGACATCTCCTACTGAAGTGGTTTAGCTCGATTTGCATGCTTCAACGTTTCAGTATTTAGGCCAACCCAAACAAAAATTGGAGTGAGAGAAACACATGATTGTCTTTTGAATTTAACATTAAAGTCGTAATCCTCCGTGAATTACCAAAAATGTAGGGAAAGCACTGCTGTGCTATGTATTTAGGTGAGATAACTTCTGTAACAAATGTTATAATACAATTTATAAGAAGATTATTTTTCTAATTTTTTTTTACGTTGAAACACATTACAATAATCATGGTTTTTAACAAGAAAACTCTCACAAATGATTAATCAGGATTTTTCTTTAATTTAATATATTCCAATTGTATTATTCGGTGTGCATTTAACACTTCGTCGGGCGCAACCGATCTGCTAGATACATCTCAAACTCTTTTGTTCGCCCCTCCCACGCTAATTTTTTCGTGAGGTCTCCATTCTAGTAACTTCCACTTTTCCAGTGCTAATAACAATGGCAAGGTCAGTTAGTGGTTTTCGTTCTTCATTTCCGGTTGACAGACGAAATGATGGATGGCTTTGGCTTATTGTGCCCGATTACTTTGCAGTTTGACACATAAGTTTTCCCAGTTATTTTTAATACTGTATCACATTATGTCATTAGTAATGTTATATTACAAAATATTTCGTAATTATCTATAAAACAACTCTCTCACGAACTTGTGCTTGTTCAACTTGTCTGAAGTTCATTGGGAGGCCAGCACACCTCAAACAAAAATTGAAGAGATAAGCTCCCCATGAACAACCATACCAAACTGATGATGAGCCCAGATACCTCCAAAACGACGCAAATGTGAAACATGCAATTTACAGACTCGTCGCAGACGATTGAGTCAATATGAATGTAAAAACTACCATACTGATACCTGTGTCTCACATGTTGTTTTCATGTGTTCATCATGCTATCACAGAGCGCTAGAAGGACATATATATGCTGATATTTCAAATGAATGAGCGATTGTTGAAATATATTATGTTATTGTTTTACTTTAATGTCATTGTTCATAGTCAAATACAACTTTAAATAATGATTTGTATACACTTTGCTAACTTTTGTTAATTTTTGTTGAATAAATGTAAGTTTTATTTAAAGACTAATTAAACCTATTTCACTGCTCCTTCGGTATTTTTATACAGTGTGGGTGCTAATCACGAAGTGTTAACAATTGTTTTTTGTAAAGAATAACATTTATATCTTTAGAAAAGATTATTAAATGAAGGGGTTTACATATTTCGGTAAGTTTTGGTAACTAAATTTCCGTTTCCTTAAAGACTATATAAAGGTATTTTACTACTTCTTCGGTATTTTTATAATGTTTAGAGGTTTCCAAAGAATAATTAACAATTGTTTTTAGTAAGAAAAACGTTTTTATCTGTCGAAAAAAAATTTATTCAAGTAGTGCCTCCCAGGCTCAATGCGCCCGACCTTGTGCCAAACCATATTGCGCCCGACGGAGTGTTAAGAGAACGTGAAATAGAACTTATATGAAAAATAATCAGAAACTTGTAAATCCAAACTCTTTTAATGCTTCTTGTACGTTCATATTTCAAATTTATTATTTTGCTCATATTTCAAATTTACGCATTCGTTTTTAAAATAATTCGTTATGGTTTGTCTATTGAAAGTAGAAAAATAAAAAGTATTATGTAACAGCAATTTTGTTTGAAAAGAAATAAAAATAAAGAACTTTTGGAAATACTTAAAAAAATATCACATATCACTTTTTTTTCGCAAAGCTAAAATTTTAGAACTTTACTGAAATTCCTGCACATTTCTATGGAACAGTGGAAGCTGAAGTTAATTTAACTGTTTTTATATTTCTGATGATTTCTATCTAGAACATCAATATTTTTTTTACCAATTTTATTATAAAAATTTTCATTCATTAAAGGAAAATGATTTTGATTATTACGATTTTTTACTTTTAAGTGATTATACCAAATTATTTGAGCACTTCCTATATTACAAGTTATTATTTAAATAATTTCTTAGAAGTTTAAAATTTGACGTGCGCCAATAACAAATCAAACTGAAAACAAGAAGAGCACACTAGGTTATTTAAAAAAAAACAAAGAATAACATCGGTCTAGTTTCGAGTACTTTATCTTTAGAACTTTAGAACCTTCGGGTAATTTAGAACCCGAAACGCATTTATTTTTATGTTTAAACTTTTCTAGAGTGCTTTTATGGTGTTGATTTTATTAAATAATTTCTTTTTGTTTAGGATTCCTGTTTTGTTTGAAAGTGATCTCCCGTTGTGTGGCAGTGAAGAATTGTTTAATGAAGCGGTGGGGGTAAGTTACAAGATTGTTTCCAATGCAACAAGAGAGTTTTGCGGATGCCCAAGAAAATGTACAGAGAGGATTTATACTGCACTTCTAAACCCGGAGCAAACTGTTGCCGACATTTTTGTTTTCGTTGTTTTTTCAACAAATAAAATTCTGGAAGTAAGAGAATATGTTGAACGTTCGATTTTTGGATTATTACTAAATGTTTTTGGAAGTATAAGTTTATTCTTAGGTTTAACTGCATTAGATTGTTTTGAAATTCTGGAAGGCGTTGGATTCCAAGTGTTCAAGAAGAGGAAGCAACATTCATTAACTGAAGTTAAAACCATGATTGAAGAGAAAAGTCAGGAGTTGGAAATGGCTGATACCACCTTGGAGTAAATAAATTACAATTGCAAGTGGACATCTTTAATTATGGCTGAAATTTTGTACAATAATTTGTAGATAGACTCGAACATGTTTTTATTTTACTCAATACTTATGCAAAAAATAAGCACTCAAAAGTACATGCTCTGAATCCAATTTACGTTTCTTGAGTTATTCTTTACAGATATACACTGTCCGGCCACTTTATTAGGTGCACTTTCGCTGTGCTCGCAAATGCTGTGTCTCACAACACCTCTTCAAGCCTTTGGGGGCAATGTCATGGTATAGGGGATTTTTTTCGTGGTTCATTGATACCTCTGGAGGCACGTCTGAATACTAGAGCTTACCTAAACATCGTGTAACCGTTCTTGTTAATAGTTTATCCATATGCAGATAGTTACTTTATCTGTTACAGCAGGATAATGCGCCGGTGCACGAAGCCCGCATCACTATGGGATGATTTGAGAAACATGACGATGACTTTTCCTTGTTGAAGTGGTCCGCTCTGTTCCCGGATCTCAGCCCAATTGAAAATTTGGGGATGAGTTGGAACGGCCTTTTCGCTACACCTCCATCAAATCTTCAGTAACACTCATGTCTGCATGGAATACAGTATTTCAACAATGTTTTCAGCATTATCCTGCTTGAAATAGCATCTGGAAGAGGATAAACTGTTAACATTTACGTTTGCATTTGATCACCTACGATGTTTAGGAACATACAACATAGATTGTAGACTGATAGAAATTGTGTGTATTTAGGATTATCAACTGTGTGGCCCGTGCCCGAAACACAAAGCAGAATGGGTGACGCCCGTGGGGATGTTTGAAGCTACTTTCATACAAAAACTCACGTCGAGGGCGAAGGATCTGTTTTCTCTCATCCGTACTCAAAACCTGCCTGAAATTGTCAATTACAAAAAAAAGGAACAGAATTACTTTTGGACGTCGCATCGTCAATATGGTTAGTAACGCATCACATCCTTCTTTCCAACAACCCTTCGAGATGGGACTAACTCATGTAAAAGCACAAGATCTAGTTTCGACAACATGATGGAATGGAGTGCATCCCGGCAGTCGTATCCCCGTTCAAGATAGATGTACGGTTGAGAAACAATTGTCAACCGTGGGCATCTCTCGAAAGCAATTGTGTAGAGTAAGCAAAGCCTAACTATGGATGGCCATTGGTTACGCCATAGATACTACGCACGTGAGATGACGAATCACTCCAGATTAGGCTTCTTTAAAGCGAGGCATTCCAACACGGAACAGATCCATATTCTTAGATAACTCAAATCCTAAGGAAACCGGAATTCCTTTCCTCAGAAACAAAGGCACGATCCAACTATCATCATGCACTCCGTAGAAAACGAGGTCTAGAGATGACAACACAATAAAATAGGCGCACTCTGTTATCTACATTCTTGTATCCATCACACACGTGGTCCAATTGCACTAATAGTATAGTAAGCTAAAGTGCACACCGTCAGTCACTCATCAATGTCTGCTAGTTCTTTTTTTTGTGCTATGATACTCAAGGGGTCAAAAAAAAAAACAAAGATGAATTTATAAATAAGAATTTAAATTGTGCGTTGTTGTTTGATTTTAAAATGAAATACATTACATGAATAATTTAAAAAAAGCAAAATGTGTATTAAAAATTATAAGTTTGCTACAGGTTTCATCCAAGAGCTTGAACGTCAAAAGGCAAATGAAAAATACAATGACACTCGGTTTCCAAACGAAATTTTAAGCTGATATGAAAATGCAAATAGATGGCTTCGTAATGTCATGGTCTAGATAGTATTTGGCTCGGGTAGTAATTGGCTCGGGCAAATATCATGGCATCAGCAGGAGTGGAAAACCGGATCGCCCCATTAAGTACTGGTGGATCCTTGAAAATATCAATACTGTTAACGTTTATTCTATCTTGTGCTATGCTCTATGGAGGCGTCATTGAAAAAAGGAACGGGGAAAAAAATTTAAATGGTATATTCTTCATTAAAATATATTCTTTCTTATTGTTTTATATGGTTTCCAAGCGGGCTTTTGCAAATGGTTTGTCTTTTTTTTTTCATGGACTTTTGTAGTGAATCCAGGTTTGTTGATTGCCGGGACCGAAAAATTGTCGTTATAGCAGTTCATATTATTGTGGATATAAACGGATTCCAGCTATCCTATTCTTGATGTATTTAATGCTCTGTCCAGTAGGAAGGGATTCGTCTAGTCTACATGATGCCTAGTGGTTTACCGTGAAGTATGATTTTTCTTTAGTTTTAATAGCTCGGATCTGCCATGCATTTCTGAGTGTCTTGCCCGTTTTGCCTATGTAAATACACGATTGATTTTAGCAAGGGATGGTGTAACTACACTACAGTGCAGTTCGAAGTTTCTGAACATGGCTTAGTTAGGGAAAAATGTTAATGTACAAGAATAAAGCTGTGCTCACGTAATATTGCTTTCTTTTGTTTATTTAGTCCTTTACTGTACATATGTTGTTTGGTGCGTCTTACTTGATTCTCAATGAATTGTCTAGGATATTCAATATCTAAACGCTTAGTATAGTTGCTAATTCATTGCTAAATAAGACTTTAAGAGCAAAGTTCAAATGCTCTGTGAATCGACATTGAGATGATGTTGGTATTGTGGTTTAAAGTGTTATTAGAAGCCATTGGTTTGCAGTATCCTAAAGAACTTATGCAGCCATTGTGTCTCATGATCTTAAAATCCAAAAATGCGATAGAGTGATTTGCCTCGAATTCAAGCCGAATCTGATTTCGGGCGATATCATGGAAAAAAATGTCATAAATGCCTAGCGGAATGTCTTCATTAGTGAAAAGTATAAAGTCGTTGCCGTATTTCATGTGTAAATCCATATGAACTGCACCGTTTCTAAAAGGCTACCTCTGCGACTTAGATCTCTGCTAACGAGGCTAAACTTGTCAATCCCATGAATAGATCTGAAGACTAATGGACATAGAATTCATCGAATTAGAAAATTTGTTATTTCATTAAAAAATTTATTTTTTTGTAGATTCATATTAGATTCATATGAGTTGTATTCTTAGTTTGTGATAATAATCAATCGCCTCTTGCAATAGTCCGTACGAAATCGAGGTAAAGAGTGATTGGGCATCAAGCTAAAACATTCTGTTTTCAGTCCCATTTAATTCGCAATTGTTTAAAGTGGGTTAAAGCCTCAACGCATTTCTTAACCACATATTTGAAGCTAATATGTAGTTCCGTTACTTTGGATTTCAATCACTTGTCTATCAAATCATTGGTTGAATTTGTACTGTTTATAACGGGTCTAAATTTGAGGGGAACCTCTAGAATACGAACTTCATGAATTTTAGGAAGATATATATAATTTTGGAATAGCACTCCTGTTCCTATCACAATTTTGGAATCAGTTTTTTCTAATTAAATTTTAGTTCAACATGATTTTGCAAAGTTCAATAAAGTATTTTTCAGTGTCAATGTTTGATAATTTTACTTGTAAAACTCCTTCTGTGTCTGTTAGGAATTATTTCCCTATTGTTATGTAGTTTTTCAAACGTTTTCCTTATTGTGATGATCTGCGATATAAAAGGGATTGTTGAGAAAAATGGGCTCTATTTTAATCCATTACAATCCATATGAATCCTCTACAAAAGCTCAGCCTTATTTCCAATTTGTTAATTAAAGAGATTATTAAAGACAGTGCATTAAGACAGCTTTTTGTCTCTTGAATCCTTGCCAATCTCATATGTTCTAAAATGAACAGATATTTTCCTTGTACCTCTTTCAGTTTCCTAAGATTTAAAATTATTTAAGTAATTCTGACTAAAATACAAGACAGCCATAATTCGAAAAATTTCATTTGATTTTGGTTTGTACTAACCCTTTTTTAGCTCTAAAACTCGTGTTAAGAGACTGTTGAAATGTCATGTAATTATCGTCAGTTATAAAAAGATAAAAGCTTATCATTGACACAAAATTATATGAATATTTAAGAACAAAGAATGGAAGCAATGCTTAAACAAAGAACTGTTTAAAGTCATTGGATTAAAATACTCAAATAAGATGAAAATATCTATTCACCAATAGTAAAAAATTTGAAATGATTTCAAAAATCATATTTGGTAAAAATATAATAATATCATTTTATACAATTTAAAATTTACTTCACCAAAAAGTAACTTCAGAGCAATTTCCAGAATACGTTAAAAAAAACTATCTATAAAGACTGTATAGAACTTATAGAACTGTTATTGTCAATAACAAATCTTAGAACTCAACAGTATATACTAGACTCTTTTCCAAATCTGCAACTCTAATCACTTCTTTTTATAATTCAAATAACTATATTAGTCAATTAACTTAAATATTTCTTCAATAAATATTGTTCTTTCAAACGATTTTCATTGAATTACGATTAGAGTATTTGCGCTAAGTATCATTGAATTTCGTCCTACATTTTTCACTATAAGGATTCAATACCTTCTCTGTAATTATGGTCACCTTGTATATCTTACATTCCCTTTCAGTGTATCTTTAAACATCAATAATTTAAGTGTTAAAACTTAAAAATAAATACCAACACTATGTAATTCACTTAAGTAAATGAATGCGATAATCATAGAATTCATCGTGTAAATCCTCTGAAATCTTAATATTTGTATTATTCTGTATTTATTCAGTTACTTCTTCATATTTATGAAACTTGTTAATCTTATATTAATTGGTTAAACATCTGTTACATTACTGCGATATATATTAAGTATATAGATTCAGTATATATATTTATACATGTTTACATATTTATAAGGCATTTATTTAACGAATATATGATGTGAGCATCAATATTATCTATTTCTTGTATATAAATGAATCACCAAATTTATTATAAATTCTCTGTTTATAAATAATAAATTAAAAATTGTATATGTATTATTTTGTTATAATTATTGTATGTTTAACACAAGAAATCTGCAACTGAACTGCTCACTGTAATCAATTATTCTTTTTAAGAAATGGTCAGTTACATTTCTGTTTCTCGATCCATTTCAACATATTTAAATTTTTATCTGTTTTTAAAATATTTATCGAATCTTTCACATGATCTGATATCTAGAAGGGGAAAACGACGTTCTGTCAACATCCTCCGAAATTAGTTGCAAGAATAGGTCATCTTGAATATTGCTTCTGCTTAGGCTTTCTGCATTTATTAATAACTTGAAACTTGTCTTTATAAGTATTTTTAAAACTATTTCAACTGTTGAAAAAGAAATCATACTTCTGTGTTTTTAACTAATTTTCCAACTTTCAAATAAGTATTATTTAAAACTTTAACACAAATTATAATCTTGTAGATGAACAAAAATAAAGTTTTATTAAAATAAAATTCATCAAGTTGTGTATTTTTGAATCTGTATAATATATTGCCATAAATAACTGTTGTAGGCAGTGTCTTTAGACATAAACCGAATTACGGAACAAATAAAATTAAAAAATGATGATTTTTTAGAGATGTTGCATCTACATGTTGGAGAGAAGAAAACATAAAGAAAAAATTTATTCCTACACAGAAGTAAGTAACTCAATCAACCAGCGAAAAAATAACAATAACAAGTGTTGCTGTATATTAACCTTAATTTTAACTAAATACCTAAGAATCTGAAAGAAGTTATTGCCTACTGATTCTTAAAATTATGTTTTCGTTTAATATAAAAAAATACAGCACCGTATTAGTAAATTACTACAATTTTTAAATGCAAGTTGATTTCAAATTCCATTTCCTGAAATTGATTAGATCAGAAATTTCTTACTTTAAGTTATAAAATTCAGTTAGTACTCACTAACCAATTGGTGGTAAAGAGTTAAATCGTAGAAATTTAAACGAAAGATTTTTAATATTTTTTTTTTCTTTTATGTAAAAAATCTGGGATTTCAGGTTTTTTTATTCTTCAATTATTGAATGGGCTGCTTCTGGGCCCGTCCTTTTTACTTCCGATGTGCTTAAGTGCTCTCTGGTTCGTTTTAACTCACTTGGTTAATCTTGTGCGGATGACGGACTAATAACTCAAAAAAGGCCGTTCCGAGAATCCAGCTATAAATAAATGATCTAGAATGGGAAAATCCTAACATTTAGGCATCATTTAATAAGAGACAAATTTCAGTAGTAAATAAAGCGCTTCAAAACAGAGACTATTAGCTATATTCTAAAATTATTCATTGCGGTAAATTTTAAATGGGATAAACAATTATAAAACACTTAATCATCGATTGTAAATGAATAGAATGATAGATAATGATTATTGTTTATCTATTAAATGCCCAAGTTTGGAATACGTCTTGCTTTTAAATAGGAAAACAATTTTTTTAACGGAAAGAAGACTGCAGTCCATTTTACGGGGTTCAATCTGTTCATAAATGCGCTTTAATGAAAATAAGAGAAGACGTACATTTCAGTAGAATATAAAGCGCTTTATTACAAATACTATTAGCCGTATTCTAAATCAGTATAAAAAGCAATTTTTAAAATAAAAAATAAATAATAAATCAAATGTATTTCTTTGCTGTATAATTTTTTTTTCTAAATATCAGTGTACCGTACCTACTAAAAGGTCCAATTAAATATGCTACGAACAGTTGTAACACAGTGTAAATACTCAAAAGTATAACTAAAGAATGCTGGGCCCATTTATTAAAATAATCTGAACAACCTTAAGTTGCCTTAAAGCTGCTATGCACATAGCAAAAGAGTTTCGAAACCTCAGAAACAGTCATAAAAACAGTTATAAAAAGTCCCCTTCTCTGCACGTTTTGTGGCTGGGTAATTAGTGTGCGGTCAGAGAAAGAGATTTTCTAGTAACAGAGACCGGCTCGATTTTGGTTTGGAAATTTCGAGCCGGGGCATTTTTAGGGGAGGAGTTCAGAGGAAGAATTAGTTATCTTTATGAGTTTCGATGTTCATCTTTACATTTATTAGTTCTGAAGGGTTAATAATTTTGTTTTTATTTGAATTCTTATTTAGTTGTTAAATAAAGTACTAATTACAATTGTAATGTTTGGAATAATTTTCTTATGTTGTTTATTTGTTGTTGTTTTTTTTTTTGTTTTTTTTTTTAAAAAGAAAACTTAATGTTTAGTTTTAATGTTCAATCTTTATATTTACTTTTTTTATTTTTTTTATATTCTCTGAAATTAGATTGAAATTTTCAGAGTAATATGAAAAGGAAGGACTCACTTAATACTTTTTAACAGCCGAAATATTGCATTTTTGGAATAAAAAAATTAATAACTAACTTAATTAATATACAGTTAAGTAAATACAGTTAAATATATTTATTTTTTTACCTGAATGACCTTTTTTGAAAGTGATTTCATTGAAGTTATGGATTGGAGGAATTTTTATTAGATTAATAATTTCCCATCGTAACTTATAATAGGCTTTATTAACAGGGGCTCTTAGAACTTGGAAAAGAAATAACTGGAGATATTTAAAATGAAAGGTTATTATTTCAATAGCAGATAAATTTTCCGTTTTGTGAACCGTAATTTTGTCAACCGCTATTTTAATAAAATAAATTGAATTTAGCTAAACACTGGAAGGCAAAATCAACCGGGTCGCATCCTAGAGAGAGAAAGAGATACTGCTTTTTCCGAGTTTTTATATCCGCAAATAAAACAAAGAAGCCAAAAAATTCGACTCGTCATAAAAGATTAAAACTACCGTTTTGCCCGAATTAGATGCCATTACACCTGTGTGAAAATTTGGAAAATAACCCGTACTAAACTTCTTATAGAATGGCCAATCGTAATCGGATTAGACTTCGCTACATTCCATAGTTACTTTCCGAAAGTGATAAAGTTTTTAAAACAAACTAAAAAAATGTTAAATTAACCACCTGTTATGTCTAATTTTACAATTACACTCAATATTTAAAATATTTCTATATTATTATATTATATAATCCAAAAAAATATTTACACAATATTTACAATTTCCACACCTTGCTCTATGGAATTGTTTTTGTTGATTTTTTGAGATAATGTATTTTGTTCGATTTTTTTTTTAACGTCACCGAAATTCCGTTCCATATAAATATTTGCTTTTGTAGAAAGTAAATATATCTTTTTTTGCTTGTTTTTTATTATTTTTTTTCATCATAAATCATTTAATTATCTACCAATCTAGGACGGCATTGTAAATAGTTAATCAATGTAAAAAAATTTTAATTTTAAATTATTATTACTTCCGTTTTTCAATTTATAATATTCAAATTTGATTATCTTTCTATCTATTATTTATTTAAAACGATAGAAGCAGAATAAATAACAATTTTCAAATAAAGAGAAAAACTTAAATCTGCGAATTGTTTTTACTATACTTAATTTTCATTTATTGTGCTGCAATAGTATTTTCTTTTGTTCCAAAAGACTGTCTGCGGTCGTTGAATTCCTGGAACTC
>JAFIDM010000990.1:89675-122451 GCA_023159025.1 Thereuonema tuberculata
CGTATCTCCTTTTGATTTTTAATGCACTGATAGGAGCACAGACTTTTCAGCACCGGAATAACGAACACTTTAATATTCACACACAGTTAAACTTTTCTTCTATCTGTAACGGGATACAGCAGTTATAGGCCTTCCTAGTCCATTCGTAGAACTTGTAGCTCCTATTATCCTTCTTAGGAATCACTCGAACTAGCATTTTTATCACCGAAAGGAAAGAGGAATGATGAATCCAGTCATCGGAACCACATCGTTTCACTATAGTTACTCATAGATAGAATGTATAGCCTGCAGACCTTCTTAATTCGGATAGATATCTTAAGCACTTCAGTTGATATGTCCTGAAACAACTGTGGAATAATCCGTTGAAACATGGCGGACTCTTATTTGAATCGTTAGAGTTCTGAATACGGATAATTTTCCTTTCTTCAAGGTAAGTCAGCAGCTACAGCTTCAACAGAGTGACATTTCACATTATTTAACAAAAAAAAATCCTGACCTTAAAAAGGTTAGTCAAGATAGGCTGAAGACAGATCACTTACAAAGTCCTCCTGTCCTTTCGTGACCGACAAGAGATCACATGCCATCACATGCCTCCTTCGATGTGTGAGACCAAGTATCGCAATTTTTTTTTCTCTTTACACTTTTTGTCGCTGTCCTCGAGAGATAATACGTTATCCTATTGC
The DNA here is from genome assembly GCA_023159025.1 of Thereuonema tuberculata. NCBI lineage: Eukaryota > Metazoa > Arthropoda > Chilopoda > Scutigeromorpha > Scutigeridae > Thereuonema > Thereuonema tuberculata. Next base: position 90,359 of record JAFIDM010000990.1, read on the forward strand.
CAAAACAACATATCTCACCGGAGAAAAAAAAGGAACAGGGAATTTTTTTTTTCCTCGGAGGAACATATAATATACTTTTACAAATAATTTTAATTGACTGACTTGAAAATAAGTATTATATAAAAATCTTACTCTTATTCATAGCACCTAAAAATAGGTTTTTTTTTAAATTGATTAATTACAGGACCCATGCAAAAAGAAGCCGAAAGCATTAATTCAATTTACCTCATTCTGTTGAAAAAAACAAAAAAAAGGGGGGAAAGAAAATGCATTATAATAACAGCAAAGCATTATCTATTCCCTGAAATAGGCTACACAACTAAATAGAACCATAGATTAAAAAAAAAAAAAAAACAACGCTAGTTGAACTCCAACTAGCAAAGAAAACGAAGATATTAGCAATAAAACCCAAAATTCCACAATAAAAAAAAATATCAAATTTTAAAAATTTCCAAACTGAATTAAGACACCTTCAGGAAAACCTCAGATAGCTTTAAGAACAACCGAAACACTCAAAAAGAGCGTTTCAACTGAAACAATGCATTTGAATTATGACTACTTTTTTTTAGATACAAGAGAAGGTCAGATTAATGATTGAGTCATGGTTAATAAAATTATTCCCATGTTTTAATATAAACAAATTTTTAAATGTTATCCAATTTTACTATGAACAAATGAGTAAAATTATTAATAATAGAAAAATAAAAGATATAAGTGAAAACATAAAGGTATTGTATAAAGATATAATTATTAGGAAAGATGTACACGGTAAATTCCCGATTATCCGCGGAATTGGGTGGCGAGACAACCGCGGATTAGCGAATTCCGCGGATAATCCGAAATAGGACAAAAAAGAACGAAAATCAACACAAAAATGCTTTTAACATGTTTTATTTGCATTAAATTGGCAATACATAGTTATAGTACATACAAGTCAGCTGTCTGACGTTTATATAGAACGCTCTCCCACAATTTAGTGTAACCTTTTAGCCTAAGGTCCGTCCACAATTTTAAAGTCCGTGTTTAAATTTTTTTTCTATAATTGTCTTCACTTACTTTTTTAACCTCTTTTATTGTTTACTTTATTCTAGATTTACTTATGTTTTTATTCCGTAATTTATTGAACAGTAAAAAAAAAAGCAGAAGAGGTCCGCGGATAATCGGGAGTTTCCTTAGTACTAAATTTAATTATTACTAAGATTAATTATTAGTATAGATTAATGTCATTAATAGATTTTTGTTTTTTTTTTTGCTAAATTTTAATTGTTGGTAAAACAGACGTAATGTGAAACATACTATTACTGGTATACTCTTAATATAGATTTGACTGTGTAGATTTTTACGAATTCTATAGAGGAAGAGAAAAAAAATTCTTGTCTTCAGAACCTTATGAATATTACTGTTTAAGCAAAACAAATATTGTGTTTTGAAGATATTAAATGGAGTTGGGTCGACTGGATGTCTATGTTAAAAAAGCACTACTCATGTCGTGATGACCTCAGAAAACATAGGCTAAAGTTAATGTTAATAATCTAACAATAGCCCACCAGTCTGAAAATGTCGAAACTGCTGTGCTAAGGTAGACAAGTCGGAAGCAATGAGAAGTAATTAAATAAAAAAAATAACAATAATGAAGAAAATGAAATAATACAGAAAACTGCAGCATACAAATAGAGAGCTACAGAAACTGCAGGACAAATAAATAAATTTCCCAAATGTAGCAAAATACAGCCTAAAAGAAAGCGTGAATATCGAAACCAGCTGCTGAAAATAAACGATGAAAATATAAGGTTAGTTCCATGTCAAATCAACACACTGAATCAGACTTGATGCTTCAGATTGTCATCATTTTTGGTATGCAGCATTATACCATAGACTTATGAAAGAATACCCAATTTCAGTTCTGTGCAACAATTACTTTTGAAGTTATTAATTTTTAAAGATTTAAATTTTTATCCAAAAATTACATGTTTTGCAACTTTAGTTGTCTGTAGGCTAGCAACCAGTGATGATACGAACCTGGGAGTGGTCTCATTTTAAAGCTGTTGAATAGGGCCACAAGATAGGGGTTACACAAAAAAGGTTTTTTGAAAAGTTTAATTTAAATTTTAAAATTTTAATTTCTCAAAAAGTGGCCATTTTAATAATTTCAAAAAATTATCAAAATTAGATTGTAATGTCTAAATACATATAGCAAAATTCTCAAATGGGATCTCAAAGAGATCAGGAGATGCAAGGCTTCAGAAATACACATGTTTTGTGAAAAATATTATAATTAATACCGTTTCAGAAAATTGAATGGAACAAGCAACATATTACAATGAAATAAGCACTGCCTATTATTTTTAAATTTATTTCAAAATGGAAAAAGGTCACATACACAAACTTACCATTAAAAATCCGTTATAAGAGTAAAGTTAAGGCTTAACAAATCAGTACTTAAGTTATGCTTGTTTTGTCTGATGAAAACTTCAATTGTTGGATGATACCCACACATTTGTTCACTTCACTGACTGATAAACTGTATGTTCGGCCAGTTTGTGTGATGGGGTTCACTTTGCACATCACATCTGCAGAAGGGATCCAAAGTGTATCAGGTGGTGTGGGATATATACAGTATATATATATAAGGGTGATGAACCTGAAGGGTGGAGGAATGTAACTTGCACTTTACTGGAATCTTTAGCCAGAACATAACTCAACCATCAAGTGTCACTATAGATTGAAGTCATGGCTAAAAATTTCCAGGTAAAATTTTACTGCATTTTCCATCTCTCAACTTTATTAGATGCTTCCTACAACTGTCACAGACTTTAGATAACTCAGGTGTTCCTGGAATCAAATCACACATCCATGAAGTCACACGTCTCAAACTTTTTCTTACATGGGAGTGATTATGCTTACTAAAAGGGTTAAAAGATCCATTTTTTCTATCTTGTGAGTGGTATCCATCATGCAGTTGAGAAATGGTGAGACATTAACAAGAAGAAGTTCTGTTGGCAAGAAATGCTTTGTGTTTTAAAAATACAAAATTAATAATTTATCATCATCATAGGAACTGATCAAGAAATGAACTTCCTACAAGCAAGTCTAATGCTACACTGGGCTATAAATGAATGGTCTTGTCAGCTTAACCAATCAGCTTCCACCTTGTAAAATGGGATTTCCCTGATAAAAAGGGGATTCCCCTCTACATTCATACTTGGAGGCTAATCAGCTTCAATTTTATTTTAAAAAAGGATTTCTTAACATGGTACTATAAGGTCAAATCAATATTCATTTGCAGGCAATGGGCGACTAATCCTAGCTGATGATCGCCAAAGAGCAAGAAACGTCTGTTCTAGGATGTCATTTAGTAAACACTTGCTCTTGCCAGTTGATCATATTTCTAAAATCGCAATGCAGGACAACGTTACCTTCGGAAGTTACACAACACCCAAAACAAATCTGTTTTGATAAAAATAACAACGTTAAAATATGCTTTTATTGTCAATCCATTCTAAACGAAACAATGTAATTACACTAAAGCCAAATGAAAAATCTATGGTCCCAATTATAAAGATCACCATCACAAATTTCTTTTTTTCCCGTATTTTCTATCGCAAAGAGAAAACTCCCTACATTTTTGTAAAATCTACAGTATTTTGAGATTAGAAAAAACAAACAACGAAAGAAACCTCGCAAATTACCATAAAAACTATTCGAATCAAAAACATAAATGAAGCAACTATTCTATAATGTCATGATTTTGATTTCATATTGTGTTCATCATTAGTACTCTGTATAACAAAAATAGACGTGTTACTCGGCTTCTTCACAACGTAAACAGACAGGACCAATGAATAAATAAATGAAAATAATTCCAAAATTGAATTACAATCTATATTACTAAACTCTTTTATTTCTCTGTCTGTCTGTCCGGTGCAATTGTTAATTTCCTGTGAAAAAATTACTACAATGAAACGTTCACGACGGGAATCGAATCCTCCACCCGAAGTCAGATATCTTATCCATTAGGCAGTGGGGACTACATTCAAATTATTGTTTCTAACACCTTTGTGTGTGTGTGTGTGTGGCGCAATGAGAGAAGAGCAAGAGAAAAAAAGTAATTACTCATTATTTTCCCCTACTAGCTAAAAATTTAAATTTCAGTGTTCACTTTTTTAGCCTCTCTCCGTCAAATGGTGCGCGCTATCAAATAATGAGTTCATTCAATAAGGAACAAAATATCACTTTCTGCCATAACAGCTTTGAATCGATTCTTTTCTGATTATCTCAAGCTTACCAGAGGAAGAGAGGGAGTTGGCCTAGTTATATTTCCAAGAGCCAGTTATTGAAATGTGATTCTAAGTTAAAACTAGAATTGTTAAAATATAAACAATGATAATACAACTTTAACAAACGGATCTTTTGACAACAAAAGGTCTATCAGGCACGTTGCCGATAGGGAGGGGCGAGGGGGGCTGCAATGAAATTTTCTTACGAAATTTAAACAAAGAAAAATCTCACTCAGAAGTGAAATCAAAGGAACTAGTCATATCAATGTAAAATTTGCACCTACTACAACATCCATGGGAAGGAAGAGTGTGTTGATATTCTTACTAAGCCACTTCTTCTAGGTCTAGTGAGGCGTAGTTCTTTCTTTGTGGACAAAACAAAAACTCTTTCTTGTCTGGTAAAATTTGTTTTTTACCTTTATCGAAGTACGTACTTATTCAGCATGTATTAGTAATGTTAGAGAACAGCTTACATAATTTTAACATTCGTTATGCGTTCGTAATTTTTGTTCGTTATAAATAATAGCCATTGTGTTATTGAGTAAACAACCGATTTTCCAAAAGACAATCTTTAGAAAACAGCATAAAATCAGAACATAGCTTATTATATTTTTCAAAGCTAAATATGAACACAGTCTCCAATGAACATCTCTTATGTCACTTCTTAATGTTTGGTTATATTAACATGTTTATTTAAATTAGGAATTATTCATATCTATTAAATATTTTTATCTCTCTTGTTTCCACTTATGATACTCTTATAATACTCATCCAAGATACAGTAAATATCACGTGCTTAAATATTACAACAATTGCCATCTACATACACTGAACAGTCACAAGTCCAATACAGAATCTTGTGATACTGTTTACGTGAAGTCCTTTCTGATCCTGTTCACATTGTTGAAGCCAACAGTTTCATGAGAAACGAAACTAATCCCCAGTTCATTTTGCCTCTAATTAATACTCTGGTGAAAACTAATTTCACAGCACATTTTCTCATTGCTATACATTATTGTAAAATTATGTAAACATAATATCACATTTGAAAAGTATTACATTACTATCTCTTCAGTTTTCAAGAACAGTCTAAATAATTCAGTATCGTTCCCTCACTCTTTGAACAGAGCTGTATTAAAAAAGTCAATAGTAACTGGATTTAAATCCCTAAGAAAAGAAAATTAAATTCCAGAGGTATTATTCAACTAAAGATGTGAAGTCAGGCAGAATATTTTTTGGAATTTTTTTTTCTAACCTTTTGACACCTTAATTATTTGCTACAGTTGAAAGGTGAATAAATAAATGAAACATTTAATATTTTCACTATTATTCAAAAAAATATCAGTATTTCTACACATTTCATTTTTCAACAGTCTTGCATTTAACTTTCCTATTGATATACAGAGGAATAAAGGTTCCTACATTAAAATCCTTCTGTTCATTTCAATTCCATTTTATTACCTGTTTGAAATCCGGGATAATTATGGATAACATAAACAATTTCCATTGTCCTATTTATTATTCCGAAATTCAATACTTTCATTTTTCCATTGATCTTCAAAGATGGGTTAAACTTAAGATTACGGTACCCCCGAATGGCCGCCCGATAGCCAGCGGAGCTCGCACTATTTTGAAAATGGCGGATATTGTGAAATGAATAATTAAGTTTTAAAAATTAGAATGCTTATTTCAAATTAGTTTTCCACGATCGTCTACTAGAAAACTTAACCCTCATCTGATTAACTGCGATCTTGAGATAACAGTACGCACCAAGTCACCATGGCGGGCGTCCATTAAGGGGTACCGTAAAGTTTAACCTTTCATTTAGATAGAATTGGATTCTTGAAACGGTTGACAAACGAAAAGCAGCAATTCACGGAACAATACAAAACTATAATAAATTCGGAAATCTAAAAGATTCCAAAAAGTAAAAGAAAATATCCTACTTACTTTTATTATTTTTAACTTTTTTTGTGAACGTTGTTCAGAGGTTTTCAGATTCTGTATCGAAGTCCCGTGTAAAGGAAAGCCTGCGAACCAAGCGGCAAATAAAGGAACTAAACTGATGGAAAAAAAAGTAAACAATTCATTTCAAATTACTACGGAATTTTATTAAAAAACTCCATTCTGTTTTCTTTATTTTTCAAGTCATTTTTAAGGAAAGAATAAAAGAATTAAATCGACAATGAATTTATTTTCAGACTTTTTTAAAGCTTCAAAATAAATAAAAGAAAGTAAATAAAAGTTTAAAATAGTTATCAGCCTGGAAAGAGATTGTGGTTGCCATTAATTTTTACCAACGAGATGCCACAAACAAATGTAAAATTGAAATTCAGTAAAATTATAAAATGTCGAAAACCTAACTGAATCAACACGTCTAACACCAAATGAAGGTGGAAAGGAACTGGCGCCAAATGCTTACAAGTGATCACGTGATCATATTTTCATTTCACTCTTATCGAAATTTAATAATTAACAATGGAAAGAAATCTTTATTCTCATTTTTCTTATTTCTTTTTTAATAAGAGAAACAAATGACAAAAATATTTCTAATAAAGGTTTTATTTATTTATAAAAGGCAATTTTGATGAACAAGTTTAATAAAATCTAAGAGAAAAAAAGTCGTATTTTATGATTTGAATATTTTTCACTAAAATCTTTACAATAAAATTATTTATTGTTACTTAAGAGGACATCTGCAAAATTTTAATAAAGAAGCATTATTTTCAGTATCAAAGGATTATGAATAAAAGTGCATTCATTATTTAATTCCAATATAAATACATGTTTGCAGATGTTTTCAGGAAACCCAACAGAAAAGATTCCAAATGAAGAATCTCTGTTATTATTTATTATTGAATAATAACTTCCTAAAAACATAATTCTCCCATTTTAAAAAAATAAAAGAAAAATATAAAAAAATGTCTTTTACAAGTGATATTTGATTAGGCTGCAACGCCTCCGTTGACTGGTCTTACTCTCCCTCCCTGCGTTGCAATCGACTGCAGCCAGAAGGAGGCTGCAAGAAGTAGAAAAAGGAAAGCAGAGGCCATATCAGACAATGGAAGTCCTCTTCCTTCCATTGAAGAACACAGAACAGCCCTATGGAGGCAACAGCCCAGTCGCCTCCAGAGTAAGAAGAGAGACGGTGGCAAGGATTCCCCTCCCCTGTAGAAGAAAGGCAGTGACATCCAGCCCAAAGAAAAGCTGAAGAGAAAAGTAAGACTTCAACTACGAGTAGGCCTCCATCGCATAGAAGATAATAACACATTGGTCCAGAAACCCAATACAAAAGAAGATTCTAGATCGGGACGATATCAGAAGGCGACATCCCATCTGATTAAAAAGGTACCAGGTTCGGAAATAGCACAGGACATGACAACATGGCTGAAGATTCGCGATCCAGAGACGGGACCGCAACCCTGAAGGTGTCAGCCAAACTAAAGGAGGATCCGGATTTAGGAAGACAACCTAATAATGTGAGGGCTAATAGAAGGGGAGAGAAACTTCAGTTGGAGCCAAAACAGAGGCAATAACAGTTCAAGAAACACTAATGTAGACGGTTCGTCTGCAGATGCATCGCACTTGGAAAGGGAACGCACTTGGAAAGAGGTGCATCCCACTTGGACTAACTGGAAGGGGATGAAAACAGTGAATCATTTATTGTACCTCAATGAATGCTTCCATTTTCTAAAACATGAACTCGAATTGTTTTCTCGTAACTCTTTAATTACTTAAATGACCACTTCTAATAAAATAATTCTAACTTTTGGTTTATAAATGTATATTCATTTACAGGCTTTAAAATAGAAACAATTCACTCCCTGTCATTTGAAAATTTTTCTTCTGTTTATGCTTCTACAATGATTCTTAAAACAAATACGAAAATTCTTTAGTTTGAATATTTAGATAAGCAGATATTTAATTCACTTCAATAATAAATCTAATTTAAGCAACATCTGTTTGGATTCCATAGAATTTTAGTTATATAATCTATATTTTGATTTAATTTTAAATCATTATTGTAAAATTAATGAAGGCGATTTTTGAAAGCTAATACTAAAAACTCAGTTGGAGTAAGTAAATAAAAATGATTTATTTTCCACTCTATTTACATTAATGATTCGATTTGAAATATTTATATTCATTCGTTTTCCCTTTCTTATTCTGTAATCTCATTTCAAAAACTCATAATTTACTAAAAAAAAAATATTCCTCACTTTATAAATATAGACAAAAAACATTTTCTTTATATTTAAATTTAAATCCACAATCCAACTGATATATTTGCTCTATGTATGTTCCTTGAAAGACAGAAGAAAAGAAATGCCATTTCGAATACAAAGCATCAATATTTATTAATTTTCTTACGTCCATTAAAATTTCAATTCTCTGAATTTTAATTTAAATAATTTTAACAAAAGAAGTGAAGATGAATTTCAAAGAATAAATGTTTAAAAATTCAGATGCAAAATTACAATCAAGTAAACAAAGAATTCCTTCTAATTCTAAGAGAAAAGAAGAAAAATAAGGAATTTACAGAAATTATATTCAATTTTTTTCTATTTTATTTATTCTCCAATAATCCTGTTAATATGCAAAAATTGTACAGATCTTTGTAAATTTCTAAATTTGTAAATTTGTAATTTGAAATAACCAATCACAGTGCAGCGTTGGAAGACGTCAGGCATGACGTCACGCCCATCTTTAAACATGGTGTCTCGATTATTCTTCCTACTTCATCACGACGTATCGCGATTACTCAATTATTATCAGCGTATTGAAATTTTCTTTCCCACTTAAATGAAGTTTACACTGAAATGCATGAAGTTCATGCGTCAAAATTTTGTCAGAGTGTTTGGAAAACCTCGGTTTTTACTGAATTTCGGCTGGGTAGCCACTTGCTCACTACTCAACAAGTAGGGGACAATGACGAAGCACGTGCCGTTATTGTTGTCCAGACAGGATTATTCGTATTGACTGTTGGACACTCGTTATTGTTAAAGTTATTGTTGAAACTGGTAAATCAATTTTTTAATTTATCTTATTTTAACAAAATTTAGCTTAGTCATTCAAATTATATGTGGGCTGTTTCGGAAGATGTAACTTTTAAAGAATGAGCTCAGAACATCTTTTTCAATCTTGTGTTTTTCAAAAATTTCAGGGCATTTCAAAAATTGGGCATTTATTTTACTTCAGTTAATATTGCCTCAATTTAGACGAGCCTATTCTTTTAGGGCAGCAGGTTGCCATTATTTTTCATAATGAGAAACCGCACCGCTGGCTACTGGTAAATTAACTTTTTAATTTTTTTTATTTTAACAATATTATAATATTATTTTAACAAATGAGCTGATATTGAAATTACATATGGGCTGTTGTGGAAGTCATGGCTTCAAAAAAAATTAGCTTAGAACTTGTTTTTCAATCTTGTGTTTTTAAAAAATGTGGAATTTCTTTTACTTCCGTGAATATTTCACGGGTTGCAACTAGTTGAATTTATATGTGTTTATGAAATTAGAACTTTTGAAATACATTTCCAAGCATTTGGTGAAATAAAAATAAAGAATTTATCAATAGCACCACTAAAAATTCGACTAGATGCGATTTCTTAGGGCATTTAATTAAACGAAAGCAATCAGTGAATGATCAGGTGAAGTGAATGTATTCCAAATCTTCATCAATAGATAAAAACAGTAGACATCACTTGAACTGTAAAACAGTAGGAATATTTTCCTATTAATTTAAGATACAGATGGATACAACCGCCTATGGAGGATATCAGGTAAAGGATCTCCTTGATTCCATTGGTCAGTTTGTGGATCATACCAGAGTAAATAAGTCTCTCCAATTCAATACAAATAATCACCAAGAAACAATAAGGAATTTTGTTAAGATGAATATTGATAAGTGATGTTTGCCTTTGGCTCCCATGACTTTGTAATATGATCTTTTTCTTCTCCAGCATCTTTTTTTTTTTGAGAATTTATAAACTTCGTTTCATTTTTAATCTTACACTACTAAACCTATTCTAGGATAGGATTATCTTTCTCTGAGAGGAATTGGTTTCAAAGCCTTAAGATTTCTGATTCTCCTTAATTCATTAGAAAATAATTGTATATAGTTCTTTAAAAAGAGGCAATTATCTTCTAACGAAGATTCATCCGTGAATTTTAATAACAATGAGTAATTAATATACAAAATTTCCAAATTCTTCTTTTAACTTCTTCCTTTTCATCTTTGTTTATTAATCAAAAAGAAAACACCACATCTCCATATTATGTAGTTTATTTAATAACTTTTCGGAATTTTCGGGATGATGATACGTCATCCGTTCTTTAAGCGAAATGTAATCAAGACCTTTATTCAGTAATTTAATCTTTCTTTGATTAACATTCCTGCTACTTAAATTTATGACATAATCTGAGTCAATCTTATTATTATTTAACCTGAAACTTAATTTATTTATCTTACATTTCCTATTATTTCTTTTATTGTTAACATACTTTTGATGATTCCATGTCATGATCTGCAGATATAATTCTTTGGGTAATCTCCTATATATCTTCTTGTTTATAATCTCCTCTTCATTTAATAATTTTGTCACTTGCATAGACGTACCTTTTAACTGGTCCTCCAGTAACTTCTTTTCAGCCTGTCTTTTTTTTTCAGAAGAGAGGCTGAAAAGAAGTTACTGGAGGACCAGTTAAAAGGTACGTCTATATAAGTGACAAAATTATTAAATGAAGAGGAGATTATAAACAAGAAGATATGTAGGAGATTATCCAAAGAATTATATCTGCAGATCATGACATGGAATCATCAAAAGTATGTTAACACTAAAAGAAATAATAGGAAACGTAAGATAAATAAATTAAGTTTCAGGTTAAATAATAATAAGATTGACTCAGATTATGTCATAAATTTAAGTAGCAGGAATTTTAATCAAAGAGAGATTAAATTACTGAATAAAGGTCTTGATTACATTTCGCTTGAAGAAGGGATGACGTATCAACATCCCGAAAATTCCGAAAAGTTTTTAAATAAACTAAATAATATGGAGATGTGGTGTTTTCTTTTTGATTAATGAGTAATTAAGTTTTTCAAGATCAATTGTTGTTAAAGCATCAGTAATTTTATTCAATATTATTGTTGACTGATTATGTTTCACCCACAACAGAAAAAAAGAAATTACTCGATTTAAAGAATTGGAAACAAGGCAGTTCAAAAGAGCCTTTAGTTGTTCAAATTTAAGATTAGGAAAACTCGGTTGCTTTCAGGGTCTTGATATTCTTGTGTAAATATTCCAGGTATATTTATTGAATCAGATCACTGTTGAGTTTTTCTATTGTGTTCCACTGAGAAAGAAGCTGTTGAATGCATAAAAGCTGTTCTAAAACCTAAAAGCTGTTCTATTCTAATTGATAATCAAAGGAATTTGTAATCATATAAAAGCCTCTAAAAGGTTTTTGAGGAATGGTTCACTTTGCTTTTTTAGATCAATACATCCCTGGTAAATGTACATCAAAACAGTGTTCAGTGTTTTGGAATTGACGGAATGCGTTTGTAATGATGTTGTCTGAATTTCTTTTGAAATGTTCTTTGAAATTAGGACACACAGCTCAGAGAATGATTTTGTGAACCAAGAATTCTTTATATTCACAGATAAATTGGAAGTCTGTTCAAAATTACTCCTCTCTTATTAAGTTGGACTCAAACATTAAGTTCTTAAAGGATTTGGATTCTTGGATTTGATGTCTTGTTTTTCGTATTCTGATAAAAAAGAAACCAAAATATTTATTACATTAATGATTAAAAATAATATTAAAGGAAAAAGTTTAGTAAAAGTCAAATGATATTTAAATAACTATTTATTTAAATTTACATTTACTTTTAAAGACTTGTTCTTGTTAAAACAAACGCAACAATTGATGGGGCAGGATTCTAACATGAATCTCTTCTATTCATCTTGTATGTTACGGGCAATCTTTACGAGTGGGTCTGGGTTATGCCTTTTTAGGAAACAATGGTCGGCCCAGTCTGAAATGTTCTTAGTCTTATTATTAAAAACATGTTCTAGCACTCTTTCTTCAGCAGTTCTGACAGTGCTTCCAATGTACGTTCCCTGGCAATCTCTACATTGCAAAGCGGACACTACTCCTGTACGACACAATATATCATCATTATTACTTTTCTTCTTCTTGAATAACATGTTCCTCTTGTAAAATACTAAATTTAAAGTATTGTCCTTACATAGTTCTTTCACTTATTTGTTTATTTTCATATCTATGGGTAAACATTTAGTAAAATCATTCTTATTGTTAATTAAATTATTACAAATTTTATGTCTATTCCTGAAAAAGTCTCTGAAACTTTCTTCAATGAAACTAAAAGGGTTTTCATTCATAACCAGTCTCTCTTTTAGATCTTGAATTTTATACTTCCAAAGATTCCTGTCCTCTGTATAATTCGTAATTCTTTTCAAGTATCCTTTAATTATACCTTTTTTGGTAGATGTACGGTGATTAGATATTTTAAAATTTAAAATATGGTTACTTTGGTATGACTTCCTATTTACTTCAAACGTTAGACATGTTTTTTTCATTTTTGACTGTGATGTTCAGGAAATTGACCTTATTATCTTCCTCATCCTTGAATTTTAGGTCTTTATGGTAATTGTTTAAATAATTTAAAAATCCAGAAAATTGTTTTTTTGAACCTTCCCAAATCATTAATACGTGACCTATCGAAGTTTTTCGACATAATCACTATAACGCTTTGTCCGAGGTTTGTTAGAGCACATGTAAGGAGAGGGTTAAGGGAGTCTGCGCAGTGAAATCCATTAGTTAATTACTTTAATTGACTGGGTGCTTGATCCCGAAACCACACCAAATAACATGAGAAAAGGATAAGGACAGGGATGGCCGGTGCTTGCCTTGAAGCGACTAAGGAGGGTGTTTGTTTTGTAAACAAGGACGAAGAGCTCGCAGTTTTGCTACGCAGTCTAGCCTAGTTCGGAGGGACTTTGTCCGAGGCGTCAACCACATATCGTGAGTTTTCTCCCTCAACTTCAGAGTCATTAAACGAAGAACAATGTCAAGGAATAAATAAATATAAAAATAGATAAGACTGAATAACTAATTTAGAGAATAGACAAAACAGATTTAATAAAGGATTGTATATATATATATTTGCACAAATAAATGAAGACAGTGCGGATAGATAATAAAACAGATTAATACATAAATGTATATCTTACCGAGGGTTTTCAAACGAAGTACATGATATAAAATATAAAATCACACACATAAATATCCGAAGTAAAAGTCACTTATGTTGGCGTTCACTCATGTTAAGAGAATTCAGTAGAGTTTACATATAGTTATGTGGCAGGTCTAGAAAATGAAGATGAGGGTTGTCGTTCAGTTTTTATTCTTGTTTATTCAAAGAACATTCCTTCAGGGCGCAGGTAACCTTGGTGAGATCATCTATTTTCAGCAGTCCCTTCTGGTGATGCACTTTTGAAGGGAGAAACACTTTTGCTTCGCAGACCCGGAGACTTTGAAGAACGTTTTTAAGACGAACAAGTGCTCCAGAAGATGCAAGCAAAGACTGGACCTTGCATTCCCAGCAGACATCAGCCTATTTCTTTTAGGATAAACCAAGCGTTCCTTTGTTTGGCGTGGAGTATGTCTTCCTTTTAGTGACTGTCGTCCGAGGGGCAGCATTATCAATCGGTCGCCTCTATTATCGGACGCTCTCGCACCTGTGTGCTCCGCCCCGCACCCTGCACTCTGTTCTCTGCTAGTTGTTTCACTATTATATATAAATACGGTTTTCTGCGAAAGACGTAACTGTCTGTGAAAACATTTGCTTATGGGCTTGGGAGATGCAGAAAAACCAAAGAACACAAAGCAATAAAGCAGAAGTCACATTGAAGGTAATAAAACAAGTTAGAGAATGAAAGGAAGCGGCGTCAAAATCTGGGATTCAACTGCTTTTAAAGAAGCAAAGTGTTTCGGCAAGGTTTGGGAGAAATAAAGATATAAGAAAATATTTTCCAAAATCCACATGTATGTGAAATTAAGAAAAAGAAGAAAATCAAAGGGTAAAAGGGATGTAACAGCCTCGGGTGTTACATCACAAAGGATGCATTGCCTATAATGAAGAATTATGAAGACAGTAAATTTCTTAGAAAACAAAAAGAAGCAGTGTTTTCTTGCATTATCAGTGAAGTGGACTTCAAACTAGCTTAAAAAGAGAATAGAAAGAGGCAAAGTGTGGAAGAAGAAAATACAAAAAAGGTTGGGTAGAAACAAAGATTCGCTAAATGTTTCGATTTTGTCGCCAACATCTGTAGAGAGTGAAACCGAAGCGGAATAGCAATTTGACATAACATCAACATCTACGACATTTATCAAGACACCTAAGAAGATATTCATAACTTCCCAAGTAGTTAACGCTTTAGATCGAGTTAATCTATCAGATCATGCAGCTGTGTTTGTTCGTGAATCATTAAAAAAAAAAGAATATTAAATGAAGAACACACTAAAGATAAGGATTTAAAAAAACACCAATTTTATATGGACAACAAGTGAGGAATACAAAAAATAATAAAAAAAACTAAAGCAAGTAAAGTCTAAAAAATAAATCGTTTCCTTTTCTGATCAGTAATTAAATTAGTGTCTTATATGTCCAAGGAAAAAGTAAAAAAACACAAAGACACAAAATGTTTCATGGTGGCTGGTTCATAAAATTCACATTACTTACTAGTTTTTTTTTTGTTTTTTTTTGTTAGTACGAAGATTGGTATCCCAACTTCTGGAGCACAAACATAACAAAAACATTGCACAAATTACTGCACTAAAAACTTGGAGAAAGATGACATCCATTTCAGGTAGAAGTCCCGAAGACTGTGGAGTCCCGAATCTGGCTAAAACTGCTCCGAATATTTCTTCACCGTTACGCAGGCTTCTCAGTCACTGCTTTCACGGCAGCTACATTGGATTTTTGGCTGCGTTGATGCGTTTGTCAGAGCTGTAAGCCGGAGGCTGATCGCAGTCGTGCTATGGATTCACACAATAAAAATTCAGGAAGAACATTGCCAAAAATAAATTCACTGCGTTGGCTCAAGAGATGGGCCAAACACACAAGGTCAGTTTCATGGTATCCATCAACTTACATTCAAATTTTCCTACTCTGTAAAAATATTGAAATGAAAAAAAAGTAATTTTCGTGTTGGTCGAGTATTGAGAAATTAGCGTCTGAAAATGACAAAAATTCACTTAAAAAAGTGAAACAAAATTATCTAACAATGGACATTATTCGTTGCATTATTTAAATTTCATTTAAATAGAAATAGTAGTAATATGTCGATCATTTTTTCCACCTAAACGTATAAAAAGAGAAGATGATCACATTCTCACAGTTTACTTTAGAGTGGAAATGTATTCATAGAATTTTTTCAAACATAAAAATCGAACTAAATATAGATGTAATTTCTTTTCTTATTCGATTAATTAAAAATATTTTTTTTTCATAATTTTATTTATTTATTTCTTTATTTTGTGTATTCCAATCATATTTGCTTCGATATGTATTTAGCTTAAATAAAGTTAACTGTTCATCTTATATTTTAAATTTTAAGTTAATGAATTGATATTTAGTAAAAAAAAATGAGATACTTGTAAATAAATGTTACCAGAATCAAAGATAATCAGTTAATTAAAACGAAATTTCAAATAAACTTTCTAAAGTTAAATTTATTAAAGAATTGATTTGAACCACATATTTTTAATAAAATGTCATTTGTGTATCATTCTAACTGAATGGTTGATGAAATTTTTTTAAAAATTCAAATTTTAATCTAATGGCTATTCTATCTTTAAACTAAGCGAATGACTGAAGATTAATCATCAGTTGAAGCAAATGTAAAATTACTTGGAAATTTTCGATTAGAAATTCTGTATCGTTAAAAAATAGATACAATTATTAAAAACTTTTTAAGAATGATTTGAAGGAATTTTAGCTAAATAGAAATTCTTATTAATTTTTTTATTTTATTTAATATGACAAATAAATAACTTCAAAATTAATAAAAATCACATTCATTTCTTACTCACTTAGTTTTTAATTACTTTGTAATTTCTATTACAAAAATATATCATTCTTTTATTAAGAAATTATCTAAAAAAATAAATTCATAATTTTTGTATATCGTTTTTACTATTAATGAAGAAAGAAAAATTTTAAACCGTAGATTTTAAAGGGAATTTTTTTATTTCTATTTAATTTTATTTTAATTAATGAAAAATTATTATTTACTTTCTTGTGATATTTTTCACGAAACAAGCTGTAGAACGTTTTTTAGTTTAAGTTCTAAAATTAGGAAAGAATAGAATTTATTCATTGGTAAAAGTAAAGAGAAGTTATATAAATAAATAATAGAAACGAAATTTAGAATTTAAAAAAAAAGTAAGATTTTATGACAAAATTGTTTTGCAATGTAATTAAATGTGAAAGTAAATAATTTACAAAAACACAGAAAAAGGAAGAATTCCATTTGTTTTCTTTCTTCTTAATTACATTGTCACGATGTAAATTTTAGGTTTTTTTTCTTGACAATTTTTTTTTTGCCTGAAAAGTTTTATTCCTTTAATCTTTTTCTTTTAATGGGAAAGTTTAATGTGTGAGTAATTATGCTTGGGATAACACGTAATTTAAAGTTGGTAACTTTTGAGAGAAATGATGACGAACCTCTGTATCAGTGTAATTAATTACTATTCTCTATAATCAGTCGGTAGGGCTACCTAATGTATATTTTATCATTATTTGTTAAATCCGTATAAAAATTTTAATATATTTTAATCAGAACTTTGGTGAAAACAATTTTGTGTGTATTTTATTGTAATAGTTCAGTATTTTATTATTATTATTTGTGAATGGGAAATTACAAGAGAAAAACGTGGGAATCGGCAGATTCCCAGGATGATCACATGGCCTAAGATACAATATAACAGCCTTCTCGCGGTGAGCACAAGTGATTAAGTAAATTTTCGCCGGAAAAACTTGGTCACGTGACGAATTTAGTGCAATTTTATTGGTTCAGTAATTTATGGTGATTGTGATTCCGGCGGGAATCGGAGAAAGAAAGGTGAGGTGCCGTTTCGGATTCAGCAATGTAACCCACGGATAGTTGGGCTCCTCGGAGCCGCGTGTGGCTCTAGGTGGCTACAGTGGCCACTGGTGCGTTTCTCAGGAGAGAAACAAACAGGACAAAACTATTAAAAAGAAATACAAACGTGTGATTTAGGTGACCTAAAAGGTTATTACGAAAATTATCAGAGAAGAGGTGATATGCATAGTGCGGTCGACAGAGATGATACTCAGTGTTTCGTCCGAGAAGGACATGCCGACGCTGGCTTGTGCCTCCCCGAACAAAAACCTGGGCAATGGATACGTACTACCCAAGAGACACCATGGATACGAGGTGTGGTGTTACAACTACTGAGTTGATTCAGTGCTTTGTATGACGATGTTAGAATGCTACGGTGAGGAACTCCGAGACATTGGGCCAGATGTTTAAAAGACGCCATTAGCCAAAAGGAGTGCGAAAGATGGAAGGAAGCCAGACGTCCGAAAACTCCGAGTGTCAGCGAGGTAAACTGACGGCAAAAGACTGTAAGTATCAGATTCATATTCCTGAATCGATGGAATACGGTTTGTAAAAAGAATGATTAATCAAATATCGTTTTAGTTAAACCCACCCGTACGCTGCAACAGTTTAAGGCAACGGAGAAAACGATAACTATATGCTGTTGGTGACGTTCTAATAGAAAAGGAAGAGAGAACTAAACTTACCTGATTGAAAGGCAAGCTAATTTTCGTAAGGGGTGAAATTACGGCGTTTACAGGAAAAGAAGACAAAATCCTATGGGAAGGAACAGTTTTTCTATAGTCGTAAAAGAGAAAACGTTTAGAACACAGGGTGAAGCCATTGGGAGGTCGTAGGCAAAGTTGTTCAAAATTAAAGATAAATTGAATCAAATACAAGTTTTATTCAACGATCATAAGATAAACTATTATTGTGCAACTTTATCGTTAATATTACCGTTAGATTCTGTGATCATATTTGTGCGTCGAATTGGGAAAGACAGATAAAGGCAAGGTCCGTAACAAGTGAAAATGAGCGACCGGAAGTCACCGAACTAACTGTATTATGTGTTTCTTTTAGGAAAAGAACAGGTGTTTAGGGTGAAACCAATTTTTAATAAGGGGTAGAGTGGAAAACAAGGATAAAAGGATCCATCTAATGACTAAGGGTCAGAGAAGGGGTGATATCAGGATTGTATTCTTAGATAAAAGAAATGTTTTCTACATGTGTATCCATTTTGAAATATTACATATATATATATTAGGTTTAACAGATGCATCTTAGGGTAAAGACAGAAGTACTAGCGGGTTTTCCAGGCCTGTAAATTGTCATTTTGTTGGGTTTAAACATATTATCTTTTGGTAATTTGTATCAGACGGGGTGTTATCAATAAAGATAGAAGAAATCTAAGTATTGTTACGAGTGTGTTTAAGAAAGAACAATTGAGGTAATGGTTTCACAACTGCGTGAATCAAGGGCTCGTAAAGAACTCCATGGCAGATATCGCCACGAACTCAGCCAACCTCATGTCGACATGGAAGCATCGAGCAGATGGCTAACGAGTGGTGAGCTGTTTGGGGAGACCGAAGGGTTCATCATCGCGATACAGGACCAAGTCATCTCCACACGCAACTACAAGAAACACATTCTATACGATGGAAACACATATGACAACAAGTGCAGGAAATGCCACACTACGCATGAGACGATCGACCACATAATATCAGGCTGTCCCCTTCTCTCCCAAACAGACTATCTCCACCGACACAATCAGATAGTGCCGATTGTTCATCAACACCTAGCACACAAACACTCACTTATTATGAACACGGTCCCGTGCTACAAGTACAAACCACAAAGCGTAGTTGAGTCACCCTCATATAATCTGTACTGTGACTGCCCCATTCACATAGAGAAAACCGTATATCACAACAAACTTGACATCACACTTGTTGATAAGGTCAACAAACAGACCTACGTCACTGATATTGCAGTGCCTATCAACAAAAGCATGCAGAAAACTCACGCAGACAAGATCAGCAAATACACCGACCTAGCACACGACTTTCTGAAGCAATGGAGGCAGGACCGAGTATGTCTTCATCCCATCGGTCTTTCTGCCACTGATCTGGTGCCTCACACATTGCACCACAGTCTCAACACACTAAGACTTCACAAAAAAAACTTATACACACTAAATAAGGCTGTGATACTCAACACAAAACGCATAGTTAGGAGATTTAAGGCCACACCCACACAACCCTAACCGCATTCTTGAGGTTTTTTTAACATGGCAATATGTGTTTTGGTCCTTGAGCCGGCATTTTGTCTTTGCAGGGGAAACCCTGCAAGATTTGAGAAAAACAAACATAATAATAAGAATAATGAGACCATTAAGCTGCCATCAAGGCATGTCCCTGGAAGATAGATCTCGACTTCCTAAGCTACAGTGTAATATAAAGCTCTTTCTATATGGTGCTGCAATTGATGAAATTCTCAAGGAATACACCTCAAATTCTTTATTGCTGGAGCAAGTAAGTGATCTGGTAATGCAATGTGCACCGTCCACTCTATAACCAATACTATTGAACATCCTGAGAGTAAAAAAGAATATGAAATAGCAAATTTATAGAACTGTGACTGAACTCCACGTTCCTGCATGGATAAAGAGAATAGAAAATAAAATTAATTTCGCACTCGTTGGTATTAGAGAATAAAAGAATAATTTGCCTCTCCAAGGAACTATAGTAAAAAAGGTCAGACGGAAATAAGTGACATACTTAAAAAAATGAGAATAAAGCAAAATGGTAAAGATATTGAGGGAAAAAAACTACATGAAAAGAAAGAATATCTTAAACAGCGAATTAATACAATGTTGCTAGTTAGCGAAGACAGCAGCAGAAACTCTTCACGATCGATCAAAATTTATATTACGCTTAAAAATTGGAAGAAGAAGATCAAGAACAAAAAAATCTACTATATGAAACAGATAGTTTCATTCTGGTCAAACATCTGATCTATTTCAAAAGAGTATAAAAAGGATGCTTATTCGCAATGATGAGAAGAAAAAGCAAATGGAAGCATTCCAAAAATGCCTACAATTAACATAACTGCTCTAGATGTATATCAGTAAAGAAAAGAATGCAAACTTCGAAAGCACCAGGTATCGATGGAATTCACAAATTCATTCGACATTCAAGGTTCAGAGCCAATTCCACTTTGGTTCTTGGAGTTGAGGTTTGTATTAACGGGTTCCAGATGGCGTCTCGAATCTTATTACCTGACTTTTACCACCTCATTAGCTATTTTCAATTTCATAATGTATTTACTCACTTGTATGTCTTGAATTTGTTAGTTGAGAAGAAACAAGTCTGGATGAAACATGTCGGCTTCTTTTAATGTGTTAAATGTTTTATATGTAACGGTCAAGATGTGAAACTATGTTGATCCAAAGAAATGGCCAACTGATGCAAAAAAGAATAATCTTTATTTGAGAAGAAGTACTTCAGGTTTCCAGTAGAATTCAAATTACTGCATGAGAAATGGTTCGAAACTTTAGAGATTATTTGAATTTACCAGAAGATGTTCCTGAAAACTTGTTAAGTTGTAATATGAGAATATTTATCCGTGCCTTTATCTTCAAGTGGACGTGAGCGAGGCTTTTTCTTAAATGAACCAAATACACCAGAGAGGTATTAATTATACTCTTAAAAACAGATTTTCATCAGGACCACCAGTGACATCTTTTCACACTTCTAAATATTGGAGACGTCGTTGAAACAATTACGATATTCATCGGACAGAACAAACAGAAAGTATATAGGTATAGTGAGTTATTGAAGATAATATTTCTGGGTGTGTTGGTTTTGTTTTGGGGGGGGGGGGGAGGGAATTGGAGTATTACATTGATGGATCTATCTCATACAGTATTGAAGGTTGTGTAGCAGTGATAATTTATTAAATATATATATGTTATTTAATCATTACCATTCCAAAGTTATGCTCATTAGGCTTTGGTTAAGGTTTTGAAAATTGTTTTTCAATGACAAGGATATGTAGTAAGGAAGGCCTTCCATTTTGTGCAATGGAAATGTTTCTAAGTATGTGCTTTGGAATTGATACAATTGTTTTATTTAATTATTATTTACAATTTTGGTTCCGCAAGGTTCTTATTGAATCTCTATGTAGGGTATGTTATGGGATTTAGCTTACATAACAATAATAAAGACTATATATGAGAATAAGTTGTTAATATATTAATGCAATATAAGTAATATTATTGTTATCTGTTACATTGACAAGTTATTACAAATGTAATCATACTAATGGGTGATGTATATTGCTTTACCTGTTACAAATACTAAATAATAGCTTCTTATGTATATGTATGATACATAGACAAATTTAAATGTTCTCAGAAATGTAAACATCTATTTTTGTTTTGTAGTCCACCAACTTTCCTATGTAAGTTTATTGAAGTTTCAGTTGACTGGTATTTATGAACATAGAATTGAAACGTTTACACAAAGGTGTCTTGTATGTACATAAAATACAGTTTGTATTTCTTTATTTCATGCTTTACTATTTGTACCTTTATCTCCATATATTTTATGTGTAGGATGCTTGAAATATATTCCTATTTTGTGATTTTCATTATTTTTTTTGTTCAGGCTATGTTGAAGAATGCAATATCATATGATCAACAAATGAAGAATGTAATTCCATATTACTTGAATGTTCCTATCCTACTGTGACTGTACATTGATAACAATAAACCACCCTTGCAAATTAAAATGAAATCTTTTCAATATTTTCATAAATTAAGTATATTCTTTTGCAATATAATAAAAGGCAATATTAACAATTTGTAGTAATCCAATCAATGTTAAAGTTTCTACTTATTCCTGGCATATGTGTACATACATGTAACTATGCTTTATTCAACAAGAACTGACTGTATATATTTCATAATTTTGTGCTAGGCATTTTAAGTCATACATAATCAGCTCACATAGTAATAGTAATATACAGTATTGCAAGATACACAATTATTACTTTACAATTAGCTGACTACATGCCAACACAAAATACACTCCAGTTATTGTGTTGAGAAAAAAAACAATTTGGTAAATGCTATCCACTGCCATGAACATCAATACATTGATAAGGTGACAATTTGTTCTAAAATGAAATGGAGGACGCAAATAAT
Organism: Thereuonema tuberculata; assembly: GCA_023159025.1. Taxonomy (NCBI): domain Eukaryota; kingdom Metazoa; phylum Arthropoda; class Chilopoda; order Scutigeromorpha; family Scutigeridae; genus Thereuonema; species Thereuonema tuberculata. The sequence continues at coordinate 112,998 of JAFIDM010000990.1, forward strand.
TTGAAGAAAAATAAACATGTTAGCAGGGGTATAAACCTATCTCTTCAATCAAAAAAAACAAAACAAAATCCTCTCAACCTATCTGTTCAACCAAATGAAAATTAAAAAAACCTCTACATCCATCTGTTCAACAAAATAAAAACCAAAAATATAAACCTTCAAATGATCTGTTGAAACAAAAAAAAACAAAAAAAACCTTCAAATCATCTGTTCAACAAATTAAAATTAAAATAAAAAAAAATTCAAATCATCTCTTCAACCAATTAAAATATAAAAAAATAGAACCTTCAAATCATCTCTTCAACCAAATAAAAAAAAAAAAAAACCTTAAAATCATCTGTTCAACCAATTAAACTTAAAAAAAAAGTAAACCTTCAAATTATCTGTTCAATCAAATAAAACAAAAAAAATAAACCTTCAAATCATCTGTTCAATCAATTAAAACACACCAAAAAATATTCTAAATCCATCTGTGCAACCAAATATTAAACACAAATTAAATTTTCAACTTCACATATTTAAACGGAGGACATATTACTCTTCAAACATCACAAAAGGAGGACAGCATTTGCAAAAGGAGGACAATTCTCAAGGGAGAACAGAGCTTCCGAAATGAGGACAATTGGTCACATTAACATTGAGCATCTTATTACAAATACAATCTCATCGCCATAGCAAACATTTTCATATAACTTTCATAATTTAAATATTAATTTAAATTTTTTGGAAGAAGACAGATTTCTGTAGTTTATAATGTGCTCTAAATTATATTTGTAATTTATATAATTTTACAATTCTTGTTCATGCATCTTATAATGCATTGTAAATTTTATTTATAATGTATGCACTATAAATTATATTTATAATTTATGAAATTTTGAAATTCTTTTTAACGGTTATTGTAATGTAGTTACTTTAGCAGAAAAATAATTTATGAAGTTACAGGAGTAAGGGCTTTCTTTTCTCTATTAATAATAATTCTTCTTGTAATAATATATATCCATGAAATACCCTGATTATTTGTTATTTCATACATTACGTGAAATAACAGTACTAGTTTATAACGTGTTCATGGTTATGTTTTTAATATGGTTTACATTTTCGTTGCAGAACATAAATTAGACAAAAACTATTTTGAATGTTTTTTTTTTTTTTTCTTTCAAAATAACAGAAACAATTGTAATTTTCACAGTAACGAAAAACTATGTTGCTATCAGAATATATATTAACGTACAGTATTTACAAGTTTACATTTATTTCACTTTGTTTTTAAAACATTTAAAACAGTAATGAATCTTAAAGTAGACATCATAGCAATAACGTCGTTGATAAAACAAATTTACCGTACACATTATGTTCCCATGTGATTTATTTATCTTAATATCCACATGACTGCATAAACAGAAAGATAAACAGATGAATTTCCATTTTCTGTAAACGATTTTACCGAGTCTCAGATCTCACAACACAGGATTACACATTCTGGTGAACAACCAGTATGTTTCAATGTCCATTCTATGATAGACGATTTTCAGAAGCCTTAAATCACAATCGGCACATAAGATTTTCATAAATTGCATCTGAAATTAAACATTCATAAAATATCGCTCATGTTTCTCATCACACTAATGGCGGAAAAACAGCTGCAATGTAGGAAATTTCCGTTTCCGGTTCTGTTTGCTCAGCGCCGCGGCGCGGGGCGAAAAGACGTCCACTGCAACTTCCGTCGCTCATCTTCAACGTCCATATGCGCCTTGCATTGCTCAGTTGAACGTCTGCATGTCGCTGGTGTTTGTCGTTGCAGTTTGCAGTTGTCATTATGCATATGCGCATATGCCTGAAGAGAGCAAATCAACGTTTCTGATTACATCGTCTTTGGGGACGATTATTCATCTTCGAAAAACGGGATAGTTGACATGTGACAGTGAAGACATGAATACGTTTTAATAAATTATAATTTCAGGAGTAAATTTAGACCTTTAGTATCAATGCATAGGTGTTTTCAAATTCTAATGATGTTTATATACTAAAAAGTAAAATTAACAGCCAAACAGCATTTTGCCACAAATAGGAGATAATTCATACAATCCCAAAAAAAGAAACATTACTATAATTTTTTCCATAAAAAAACACTTTGTTATTGTTTCAGTTGTGACGTCACACTATAGTAACATATGGATGACCGAACTTTTGGATTTATTTTTAAGAAATTAGCCACGATTTTTAATTAACTGAACAGAATGGATTAAGAAATTGTAGCAGTGAAAATCTAGAATATTTCAAATAGTGAAATCTATCTTTCTGTAAGATAAGTTTTTAGTAATTACTAAACTAAATAAATAGAAACAAATATGAATAGATCCTAAAAGGGCGTAAACATGGATAAAAATATTAAATGGGGGGGGGGGTAAAAAAGACATTGTCCTTTTAGAAAACTCCAAAACACTGCACCACAAACCAATATTTCGTCTTATTTTTCAAAGACTTCCTCCAGATTTTTTGATAACATAATAAATAAATAAAATAAAAATCAAATGGAAAGAGAAACAACTTTCTCATACCTTTAGAAATCAACAAATTAATTCTATGCAGCAAGTTAACAAAATAATAAAATAATACTATTGTCATAAACCAATAAAACATTCAAAAATATTTTGAAAACAATTAAATATTTGAAACTTATTCTTGAAGTAAATGTTACTAACTTACTGTTAATCAAACAATATTGATTAATTTTTTTTTTTAATCGTTTCTTCTTTATCAAAGATTTTCTGCAAACACCCAAAGACTTGTTATTTATTTTCTGCGATTTATCCCTGTTAAAACAACACAGCAATTTATTAAACAAGATTCCAATGCATTTTTTTATACTCATTTTGTATTTTGTATATGATATTCACTAATGGACCTGGGTTATGGCCATATCGAAAACAGTGGTCTGCCGATTCAGATATCTTCGCATGTTTATCTACCCGTTCTTTAACTGTTCTACCCATACTCCCAATGTAGACCCCCTGACAATCTCTACATTTGAGAGCGTAAACCACATCCATATTGTGTAGATCTTTATTCCCTCTATATCTTTTAAATTTAAATAAAACATTATCTTTGAAATCTACTATATTTATTTTATGATCTTTACATTCTTTTTTTACACAGTTGTTGGTTTTCAAACCAAGGGGAATGTCATGCATTTTTTAAACTCTTCTTTATTTTTGTGATTTTTTTTATATTGAAAAAATGGGACCAAACACACTACTAGATATAAAAAAACATTTAAAAAATTCATATTCGTTACATGTTACAAGGCATCGTATACAGGCCTTTTCATCAGACTATAATGTAACATGTAACGAATATGAATTTTTTAAATGTTTTTTTATATCTAGTAGTGTGTTTGGTCCCATTTTTTCAATTATTCCCTCCACACACTGTATTAATGAATAATTTTTTTTATATTCTTTCTTTTAAAAAAATCTTAAAAACTGCTTTCTATAAATTCCAAAGGGTATTCATTCATTAGTAATCTTTCTCTTAAATTAATATTTTTTTCTTTCCATAGTTTTTTTTTTTAATTTTTCTTAAATGACTCTTAATAATTTCCTTTTTTGTGGAGATTGACGGTTCGAAGTGAAATTCAGGATATGGTTACTTTGAAAAGATTTCCTGTAATGTTCAAATGTTAAACCTGTAATTTCATTTTTTAATGTAATGTCTAAATAATTTATTTTATTTTCTATTTCTTCTTCACTTTTGAATTTTATGTCCTTATGGAATTTATTTATATAATTTAGGAATCTGGAAAATTGTCTGCTTGCTCCCATATAATCAATACATCGTCTACAAATCTTCTAAAAAGAAATTTTGTTTCTGTTCATTTCATAATGTAATTAGCTTCAATCCAATTCATGTAAATATTGCATAATGTTCCCGAAACCGGACTACCCAAAGGAAAACCTTTTATCTGTTTATATTTAAAATATTTATCTTTATATTTAAAATAACTATTTTCAATAATTAAATTCAATAGTTGAATTTGATCTTTTTCTATATTGAATTTATTTTGTAAATCAACATTATATTTAGATTCAATTATTTTTATAGTATCTGGAACAGGAATGTTTGAGTACATAGATACAATGTCTAATGTGTATAATTTACATTTTCTATTAACATTATCCTCTCTTTATTCTTTAATAGAGTTGATGACTTCTTGAGTGTTTTTCATTATTATCTCAGGGTAGTCCAGTGACATATCTTTCAAAATTGAATTAAGGAATCTACCCAAAATTTGTAGGGGTGATCCAAAGGAATTTATGACTGGTCTAATTGGGTAATTAGTCTTATGAATCTTAATTTTCGGTTCAAATTAAGAACCGGATAAGAACTGGATACTCAACATGGCGGCCGTCCACTGAACACGTGAGAATCGGGGCTCCATAAAAAAGCAATTGCAGGTGAAAAGAAACAGGTGAAACTACATAATAATTCGCATAGACATCAGAAAGATTGCATTTCAAATACGGAATAAATCAGAAAAATGCCAGTCACCCAAAAGGTCAAATTATATCAGATTCGACAACAGAAGACACATCGATGGCGGTCCCTACCCCACCGACGGAGCTGAGGGAGGAGTTGCAAGGAGCTGTGTGGCTACAGGTATTGGAGGCTTTGCGGTCGCAAGAAATCCTAAAATATATCGCTGAGGCAATTTGCGAATCCGTAACGAAGCTCGTTACGGACAACTGAATGCGCACTCTCGGTGAAAAGGACAGGGAGATAAAAGAACTTCGCAAGGAGCTTCAGGAAGTGAAGCACGATTTTATAGAATACAAAAAAAAAATCTGAATCAAAGAACAGTATCAAAGAAGGACAAACCTGAGGATTTTTGGAGTCAAAGAAACCAAAAATGAAAATACAGATAACTTAGTGTTCAAACTGTGTAAGGAGAAGCTTGGACTCACCGTAAGATCTGATGAAATTGATCGTTCCCACCGAGTAGGTCCCCAAGAAGGACATAGACCCCGCGCCATTATCGTGAAATTGGTGTCTTACAAAACTAGAGACGCCATTTTCACCAAGAAAAAGCTTCTCAAGGACACGGGCATTACCCTGAGGAAAGACTTAACTCGCCATAGAGTCCACTTACTCCAGGCAGCAATTAAGAGATTTGGGGTGACGAAAGTCTGGACTGCACACAACCGGATTATTGTTAACCTTGGTGACAAGAAGAGATCCATCACAACATTTGATGATCTCGAAAAATTATAATATATTATAACCCCGAAATATAGTTTATTCTTTCTTTTTTAAAGGAAAAAAAATATTTCTGGTAAATAGTATCCTGCTTTTTTTGTTTATTTGCTATTTGTTATTATTATAGTCTTTTAAATAGGCCTCATTATATTTTTTTTGTATTTTTATCATTTTTATGATTATTAATTTCATTATTATTATTATTAATTTTATTATTATTATTAGTAGTAGTATTTTTATTATTATCATTATTAATTTTATTATTATTATTATATCGAAAAAGTCTCAAACCATGGGATTCCCCAGCTAAGACAATATGGCGGGTCAAGCACCAAAGCACATATTGCCAAGTGTATTAAAAAAAAAAAAAATTGGAAGAATAGTTAGAGATGTGTGCTTGTGTCCATAAATTTCCGAACTATGCGTGTTGTGTTCAGTACTACAGCCTTCTGGAGTTGTGCATAAGTGTTTTTATGAAGTCCTAGTGTGCTGAGGCTGTGATGCAAAGTGTGAGGCACCAGACCAGTAGCGGACAGGATGATGGGTACAACACGTACTCGGTCCTGCCTCCACTGCTTCTGGAGCTCGTGTGCTAGGTCTGTGTATTTACTTATCTTGTCAGCGTGAGTTTTCTGCATGTTCTTGCTGATGGGAACTGCAATATCAATGAGATAGGTCTGTTTGTTGACCTTATCAACAAGTGTAATGTCAGGTCTGTTGTGATGTATAGTTTTGTCTGTGTGAATGGGACGGTCCCAGTACAGCTTATGTGAGGTTGACTCTAGTACGCTTTGTGGTGTGTACTTGTAGTATGGGACCGTGTTCTTAATAAGTGAGTGTTTGTGTGCTAGCTGTTGATGAACGATCGATGCTACCTGATTGTGCCGGTGGTAGTCTGTTTGGGACAGAAGGGGACAGCCAGATATTATGTGGTCGATCGTCTCATGTGTAGTGTGGCATTTCCTGCATCTGTCGTCGTGTGTGTTTGCGTCGTGTAGAATGTGTTTCTTGTAGTTGAGTGTGGGAATGACTTGGTCCTGTATCGCGATCATGAACCCTTCAGTCTCCCCAAACAGCTCACCACTCATCAGCCATCTGTTCGACGCTTCCATGTCGACATGAGGTTGGCTGAGTTCGTGATGATGTCTGCCATGGAGTTCCTTACGAGCCCATGATTCACGCAGCTGCTGTGTGTGGGTGTCGGGAGTGGAGAGTGTTAGAGAAGGGTTTCCGAGGTCCAGGGGTGTGAAGTGTGTGTCAGCCTTGACAATGGCTGAGTGGAGTGAGGAGTGTTGTGCTCTTTGATGATAGTGTTCCCTAAGTGTGTGTACTTGTTTTTCGTGTAGGGTGATGAGATTGATGAGTCCTCGGCCTCCCTCCTTGCGGGGAAGAGTCATTCTTTCCGTAGCGGACTTGGGGTGGTGCATGTTGTGCTTCGTGAATGTAGTGCGTGTTGTGCGTTGTAGTGCTTCGAGTTCAGTGTTTGTCCATGAAATTATGCCGAACGAATATGTTAGTGTGGGGACAGCAAAAGTGTTAATGGCTTTAATTTTATTTCTGGCACTGAGTTGTGTTTTGAGAATGTTGTGAACGCGAGCACAGTATGTTTTCTTGAGTGCGTTTCTGATGTTTGCGTTGTCAATGACGCGCGCTTGCTTGAAGCCCAGGTACCCGTTGGTCTCTCCCTCTTCCATGGATTGGATGGCCAACCCATGGTCCAGTTCAAAACCCTCCAAATTCGTAGTCTTCCCGCGTGTTATTTGTAGCTTCCGGCATTTGTCGATTCCAAATTCCATCCCAATGTCTTTGGTGAACTGTGTTGTGACTTGTAGTAAATTAGTAAGTTGTGCACTGTTTGTGGCGTAGAGTTTAATATCATCCATGTAGAGTAAGTATTTGATTTTGTATGGTGTCAGAGTGCCTGAGGTAAGCTTATAACCGTGTTTTGTGTTGTCTAGCATGTGGCTTAATGGATTCAAGGCGAGGCAGAACCAAAGCGGACTCAAGGAATCTCCCTGGAAAATACCTCTCCTTATGGGAATGGGGACTGTAGTGATGGAGGTGTTGGAGGTGCGTAGGTGTAGTGTTGTGTTCCAACTCTTCATCGTGGCATCCAAGAATGCCGTGATCTTGGGGTGTACTTTGTAGAGTTGAAGAGTGTGCAAAAGCCAGGAATGGGGGACTGAGTCAAATGCCTTCTTGTAGTCGATGTACGCGATGTGTAGGTTCCTATTCTTCGCGCGCGCCTGGCGCAGGATTAAAGAGTCAATAAGGAGTTGCTCCTTACAACCCTGGGAATTCCTGCTACAGCCCTTCTGCTGTTCGGAAAGAATGTTATGTGTCTCGATGTGTGTGTAAATTTTGTCTGTAAGGCAGGAGGTGAGGAGTTTGTAAAGTGTGGGGAGGCAAGTGCAGGGTGTGCTGTTTCAGTGTTCTTGCTCTGTAGCTGAGTGATACCCTGTGTGAGGAAAAGAGGCATATGTTCTGGGTGTTGGATTATGTCAGTGAGTGCAACAGCTAGCTTCCCATGGAGGGACGTGAACCTCTTGATCCAGAAGTTCTGAACGCCGTCTGCACCAGGAGCCTTCCAGTTGTGTGCATGTTTTAGTGCGGTCTGTATATCTGCGAGAGTAATATCATGGAAGGGCATGAAGGGTAAGTGTTCAGCGAGTTGTTCTTCATCTGTGATCCATGGTGCTTTGTCATTGTGCGGGATGGGGTTGGACCACAGAGACGACCAGTATTCATGTAATGCCTCGCTGGTGGGTGTGTTTGTGTTGGGTGCAGTGGAGGGAGATGAAAGGGATCTGTAGAATTTTTTCTCATTGTATTGGAAAGTATTGTTCTGTTGTTTGCGCAGAGTGCACTGTTTGTATCTTTGTAATCTTTTTGCAAGTGCACTGAGTTTTTGTTTTAGTGTGTCGAGATGTTCCTGAACCTGGTTATAATGGTTTGAGTGTGAAGGGCGAGTGTTTATATGTTTGAATATCTTCCTGACCTGGGACATAAGTTTGTTTGTTTTGTTTCCTGCACAGTATTGTGTGAGCCTGGCTATGTCTCATCTAAGGTCGCTGATGCGGCCTTCAAGGCGACGTCTCCAAGGGGGGATGTATTCTTGTGACCGTGCAGTGGTAGGTATGTGGTGTTGCTTGATTCCAAGTGCCCGAATGGTTTCCTGTGCCGCGCAGTAGAGTGTTGTATGAATGTCTTCTAATGTTTGGGTATTGACAAGGTGTTGTGGGATAGTGTGTTTGTTGAGATGGTATATGACTGTGGCGAGTTGTTTTGATGTGTGTACTTTGGGGAGTGCAGGTCTGAGTGTGGGGTCTGTGCCTGTATATTGGGCTAGGGCGGTGTAGAAATTATCATGTGCTGCTTGTTGTATGTAATTAGTTGTATTGTTGGGGAATGTGAACTGAGGGGTAGAGGCTTCTGAGGCTTCTGTGTTTGCCATAAAGGTAATGTCTTCTGGTGGGGTGGGGTGTGGTGTCCTGTGGTTGGATTCAGCGACCTCTTCCCTAATTTGTGCCAGTATGCATGGGAGAATAAGATTGTTTACTACTATAGAACGTCGCTGATCCGCTACCCGCTGTTCGATAAGCCCTAACGATGGATAACGTGTGGTGAATGCATGGTGTAGTGCCTGTCTGTATCCTGTGAGTTGAGTCCCTAACTGTGTAACAGTGTAGAAGTCGCGCATAAGATCCTGGTTCATCTGTGATGACCATCGGATGCGCTGGCGTGGTTTCCCAGTCTTGGTGGTTTTATTATTATTATTATTACTTTTATTATTATTAGCATTACTTTTATTATTATTATTATTATTATTATTATTATTATTACTTTTAAGGAATTCTTATACTCATTATTTTCCCTGTACTGTTTTGTTTTCAAATTGGTCTGGCTCATTCGTTCTATACAATTTACCTTCCTTTTATCTCATCTCCCATTCCTCTCTCCCACTTTCTAATGCATACTGTATATACTAAGAAACAATTTCGTTTTCGAGATCTATATTTAAAAACAATTTATTCAAGTGGTTCCTTAGGCCTCCTAATACACTGTAAACTCTTTCTTTCCACTTGCTCCACTTCGTTTCTTGACCTCTCAACTCCGTCAATTGGAATCCCTTGGCTCGCTCTAAATAACGCTCTAAGTCAGACGTCATTGCGAACTTTCAATGAATAGTGAATAAAAA